>JAADVK010000147.1:0-44316 GCA_023334975.1 Globisporangium sylvaticum
CACATCACCACCATGTGCTCTTGATTAGTTGACAATGCTCGGCAGACAGAATAGAACAAGCAGAGTGGTAATAGATATTCATCCATGCAGTACCTCTTCAAGCAGCCACGCATAGTGCTCGTGGCGGTGCATCGCCTTGGCCGCGAGCCGCAGGTTCTCGTGCTTCTCGGTCGCTTGCTTCTCCTGCTTGGCGATCGAACGCCTCGACGATGCAACTGATGGGCGTGCGCCAGCAGGATGTTCGCGTTCGCGTTCGCGCGGTTCTCCCGCCGCCTCTTGTCAAACTCAAACGACAGCCGGTCCACATCTACAAATTCACATTCCCACAATCCACCACAATAACCAATTGCCCCATTAAAATCAAGTCAACAACAGCACACAAACCAAACAATCCACTAGCAAGTCCCATTTCTCACCTTCTCCGCCACCTCCTCCTCCTCCCGACCACAGCGCTGCATTCGCGTCCGCCGTGGCTCTCTTCTGCGGCGTCATCTGGATCGCTGGTAACGCCGTGAACGCGTTGTTGGAGCCCATAAGCACCTCGACCACGCCGTTCCCATTACTGCTACGATTCTCATTGTTCCGCGAGCTTTCAGTCGTGGAAACCGGAACGAACTTGGCGTGCGGCGAGCACGTGATTTGCTTCTTTTGTTGTAGCTGCTCACTTGATCCTTGGTGCTGTGGACTCATTAGATGCTGCTGCGGACTGCCGCGCTCAGCGAGCAGCTGCGCGTGCTCGCGGGTCTTTTCCACGTAGGACTGCTGCCGAAACGCGCTGTCGCTCTGCGCTCTTTCTCGCGCTTCCTCTACGTGCGACGGCCCGGGAAACTTGATTTTCTTGGCGAACGCGGCGTAATTGATCGCCGAGTCGTCGCACAGTGCAGAATCGTACGTAGCGACCAGCGACCGCACTGCGTGCTCCTTCAGGCCTGCAAAATGACAAAGCAAACAGCAAAATAGCAGCATGAGCTTTATGTACGTGAAGGCATCGGATGGCCTCTACATTGAAGGTGTTCACACAAAATGTGCGGCGGCATTTTGGTGGCTTCTTGCACACACCACCCCCTACCAAAGTCGCATGTCTGCAGCGCCTTTACGACTTCGTGGCAGCGGAGGAAGCCCGAGCCTTGTGTGTCCAGCTGCTTGAGTGCCGTGAGCACCACGGACGCGCTTGAGCCGTAGCCAATAGGACTCTTGTACCAGGGCTCGTCCTTTTTTTGAATGACTTGGCATTACGCTGTAGCATCACGCATTGGTTTTCATTCGCAGAGCCAAAAGGACGTAGAGGCACAGGGAACAATACACACAAGCGTAGAAGAGCGTCAGTATCTTACGCCCAGAGCACACACTGCGCATGCCCCTATCACACAGACACAAGCGCAAGCAACGCCAGTTACTCAATGAGACCGCAGGCATCTTCTCACCTGGACACGCGCGATATGCTGCTCTTCGAGCGTTTTCTGCATGCGACCCCAGACAGTAAAGAAAGCACGTAGAGCATCAATTAGTTAGCCATCCAAGAATCCTTTGCGTAGAGGCTTGGCCATATAATCCCATTTCGCTACACAAAATGAGTGAGCAGTTGAAGTGAAAAGATCTCGTGGTCCCAAACCTCGCCTCTACATCCCCATCTGCCGCCTGGACATCACACTCGCGCTCGCAGCCATTCGAGTCCTTCCCGCCAGAGCCACTCTGGTGATAATGAGGGCTGCAATGGGAAGGCGGCTGTAGAAGCGGAAGCACAAACTTCTTCCGCGCCGCCTGCTTCTCCGCATCCCGTCCGCTTCTACTGCGGACACCTTCTCCCGACGGGGCCGCTGCCTTCGTTCGCTCGCGGTGCACTCGGTCGTCGCCGTGGCCCTCGCGCAGGTTCGTGCAGCCCACGCTGCCGCGTCGCTGGCGGTGGGGGTGCGCAGCGTGGAGCCGCGTCATCTCCATCCACCGATGTGATCTGAGCCATTCTCAGGTTTGGCTTGGGGCTTCAAGTGCTGCATTTGAATGGCTGAATGGCATCGTAAGGGCAACAAGCAGGCGGCAACCAATTTTGTACCCATCGAATGAGTACAAACGCCTTCCATCTGAACGGATTTTGGTGGAGCGTCCAGAGCCCAGTCTAAACATTCGATGCAGCCCAAAATAGCGTTTGCTCGATTTTGTCAAATGGGGCAAGGATTGTTCCTTTTTCCTTCCTTGGGACTTTCCTGGCCAGTTTGTGAACGAAATGGCTCTAACTTCCGCCTTGTGCCCTTGACGTCACTCGCATTCCTGAAGACACATCAGCAGCAAACAGACTACAAGAAAGTGATTGAGCAATGCAATGTGCCGATTCAGTTCGTGCAATTGCACAGTTGACGTTGAGGGTTTCAAAGACTCTGTGTGACATTGTGCTAGAGATTCAGATCTCAGGACTCAGTCAAAACAGAGAAAACAGAGAGAGCGAAGTCCTCCCTCAACCAACTGCCCCAACAACAAAACCACAACGGACGACAGGCGCTTGGCCGTTTGCGAATGCGAATGCGATTGCGCGTGCGCGAAAGAGCGCTCGCGATGGCTCATGACGCTTCTCTTGAGCCCCTGACCCTGTGCGTGGCCCGTGCTATGTCTTATAACGTGCGCATGCAAGAGTAGGCTGCCGTTGCAATGGCGCGTCCGAATGGACGATAGAGTCCCATTGTGAGCGGAACGGAAGGAAGTCCAAGGCTTCCCAGGACACCTTGCCTGCCTGGATATTCATGAATTGGTTTATGCTGTGCTGGCAGGGGAACCTTCCTAATCCGTCTCCTTCCTCCAGCTGTGGGGTCTTGTACCAGATAGCCGCTGCTCAATGCGTCTTCCCCATGTGGCTTGCATGTGTGTCTGTTGGAGAAAGCAAGCGCAAGCTGACTCGCTCTATTGCAAGTGTCGGAAGATAAGCGGAGAAGAAGGCCAGGCGGTGGGTGGGCTCTGGTCTGGGCTCATAAAGGGGAACAGCCACAGCAGCAACAGCAGGCTGCCTCCTGAGTCATGAGTCACTAGAGTGCTGACAGACTCAAAATGTGTGAACAGGACGACAATCACTCCCCGAATCTGCCGACTTGTGCACTTTTTGTCGCTTGGTCGATGGTTTTCGTTTGCTCTGGCTCCTCAGTTCTGAGCAGCTCGGCATACAATTTGCAAGTCAAAATGCGGGTGTCCAGCCTCGTTCCATGCGAGCAGATGGCGCGAGGGTCGAAGAATCGCGACCCGCAGTTCGTTGACGCTGCTGTCGTCGACAACAGGCGAAAGGCAGTAAAGAGGCGGGAGATTCCTGTTCAATGTACGAGAAGTCCTGCCATTTTCAGGAATGGCCACGCGTTAAAAGGCTTGAAAAGTTGATTCTTTCTTCTAAATGCGGCTTTGGAAAGAAGAAGAATGCGACTCCATTTTGAGCCATTTCAAAATGGCATCAAAACTCGAGTTTCTGCTCACAAATATAGAGCGCTGACGTCTTGGCATTTTGCCTGCAACAACATCCGAATGTGCCGCCATATGCCGCCATGTGCCGCCACTTCGACTCTAGCCCTACTCCTACCAATGCTTTGATTTGATTGGCTGGGAGCAATCAAAAACCTCGGAAAGTAAGGTTTGGCTAGCTAAACCTTACTTTCCGAGTTGTCTCCCCACCGCGAGGTTTTAACTATAACCTCGACAGTAGTGGCTTTTGTACTTGGTCTTTGTAAGGGCATCGACAGAGTACAATAGTGGCACTTTGACTTGGTCTTTGTAAGGGGTTTGCACTACCCGTTCGGGGTCTGCCGAAACTTTTCCCTTCCCAATTCGTGTATGGAAACCCCACGAAGTAGGGGTGTGCACAAAAGGGCCAGCGTGCTTTTTGCAGACCGGCTCCTTTTTTGGGGGGAAATCAAACAGCCTCCTCCTCCGTTACACAACACCACCACCCGCTTGCCCGCATTCGCTGTCTTCTACGCTCGCGGCCGGAGGCTTTTTTTGAAGTCGGAAGAAGCAGGTGAACAACAAGAGCGCCAGAGCGACAGCCAACCAGAAATAGAAACACGCCGCATAATACACAGCAGCAGCACGTTCAGTCGATCGACTGAGTGAGTGAACAAGCAGCAGCTCAAGAGCACCAGCGCAGCACCAGCACAGGAAGCGGCGCGGAAGACCAAGTTCGTTTCGCGCGCACACGCAGGGAACAGGAAGGGGATCCATCCGCATCTGCTCAGCAACGACAACCGACCGATCGATCGCGTTTGTTGTCTGTGACTGACTGCAGGTAGCAAGCAAGCAGGCTTGCGAGGCAACGCACGAGCGAGCGAGTCCAGTTAATCAGAACCGCACAGGAAGACAGGGCGAGCGCGGATGAACCACCGCAACAACTCGGGCAGTGGCGGCGGCGGCGGCGGAGGCGGCGGTCAGCATGGGAACGTCATCGGGTCGCTGAACGTGGACATTGAGCTGCTGGTGCAGACGACGCAGAGCTCGGCGATGCTGTACGGCCGCAAGTCGTCGGGCGAGAAGTTCCACGGGTGGCTCTGGAAGAAGTCGGGGCGGTTCTCCAAGTGGAAGAACCAGCACTTTGTGCTCGAAGGCGCGCTGCTGACGTACTACGACTCGTTCCCGACAGACCAGTTCGTCTCGGACTCATCGCTCGCGCCGATCACGAGCGACACGCTGTTCACGTGCAAGGGCGAGTCGTCCCCCGCGGGGGCGGTGCGCGTGGCGCACGTCGAGCGCTCCAAGAAGTCCAAGATCGCGTTCAAGGTGTTTGCGGTGAGCGGCAAGATCATCGACATTCGAGCGAAGAATGAGACCGTGTGCACGCAGTGGGTGGAGCGCCTCACGGAAGCAGCAGTGCTCGCGAAGCGCCAGGAGTCGCTCAACAGCTCGACGACGAGTACGGCGTCGTCATCGGTATCGGCGGCGTACTCGGACTCGGAGCTCGATATGCTGTGCAACATCGTGGACAAGAGCGGGTGGCTGGAGGTCGGCGACAAGAAGTCCAAGCGCCAGCGGTACTGCGTCTTGCAGGGCAGCATGTTTACAGTGTACGACACGGAGGACGCGTGGGCAGTGCCGCTGAGTCGCGCGTACGTGACCAATTCGGAGAAGCTCAGCAGCGCGACGTGCGAGTTCTCCGTGACGACATCCGCCGGTAAGACGACGAAGACCCTGATGGTGAAAGCGCGATCGCAGGACGAGCTGCACCTGTGGCTAGAGGCATTACGGAATTCCTACGATTGAAGAGACCGAAGGAAGCCGAAGGAGATCCCGTTGAAGCCTCGCGTTTGCGTCGTGGCGTCTCGCTCTCCTCCTCCCCGTCGTCGTCGTCGTTCCTGTTAGAGCTAGTTTTGACCCCACCATTTTAGTATAGTCTCCGAAGACTCCCGTCCGTCCGTCCACGTTCCAAGCCCCAAGCGAGCGCAGCAAGCAAGCAAACAAGCAAGGAAGCAAGCAAGCAACGCGAAGCAGCCTGTCGTGAGTGCATGAGCGTGCGCTCTCAACCCAACCCAACCCAACCAACCCCAACGAGCGCCATGACCACGAGAGCAGAGCCGTCCGTCGTTGTCCGTTTTTGAGCTCGAGAGATATGATCAAGTTGGCGTATTTAAGTTATTCTCTGTCATCGAGATCCCCACCCCAAGCCGTAGTTATAAGTAAGAAGCAGTGCCGAAGCAGAAGCAGAAGAAAAAGAGAGAGAAGCGTACAGAAGACCCCCCACCGATCGAAGGCGCTCGTTCGCACATGAGCGAGCGCCTTCGCATTAGAAGATAAGAACGAATGTGATGATCCATTCTTTATTACGACGGCGGTGTCTTGCTTCCATGACTTCCAATCTGCGGCTCCAAATCATTTCGACTCGGTGGTGGCCGTGCACAGGAAGCAAGCTACGGTAGGTCACTTACTACAAAGGTCATTGCTTTACAGGCAGCACGCAGCCACACACACACACAGAGGCTTCTCTGTCAATCCCTTCTCCCATGCTGCTTCATATCTTCATCCTCGCTCCTTCCTTCCTCATTCACGGCCCTCCTGCTGTCATCATCCAGGACCACAATCAGTAGCATCAGCACCGAGGATGATGGACTGGCTCGTGCGTCTGTTTGACTGGCATGTGATCTGGCTCTTTCGCAATCTTTCACAGAAACACTGCACTCATTTTGACTTTTGTGCTCACTTTGAAATGGCGATATAATATAACGCTTGATTTGATTGGATTGTGAAACCAGCGTTTGATTGATTTCGAGTGAGTTATTTTGGCTGCCGACGAGTGATGTTCGTTCACTTCAGGTTGGAGCAGGGATGCGACCTTTGCAGATCCAACTGAGAAAGGAGGGACCGGAGCGCGTGACGACAGTGCTCCGCTTCTTCAATTTCTGGGCGACCGACTCTATGCGGCGCCTCAACAGCCTCTCGCTCGTGTGTCTTGGTGGACCAGCGAGTCGTGATCGCGCGCACGCTCGACCCACCCACTTAGCCATCACTATCACCGTTGTCTGTTTCGTGGTGTTTGGGCTTGCATTCAGTCCGTACACCCAAGCATCACAGATCTTTAAATCGCATCACCACGGCTCCCTGCGCGCGTACGTGGCGCACCTTACTATGCAGACACCACTTCTTGATCGCGCGCACCAGCCAGGAATCATTTAGGCAGCTCCACTTGTATCCACGAGAAAGAAACCGCTGGCGCGATCAATTGAGACGAGCCTCATGCGTCGGTCCAGTGCTTTGTCATAAACCCAGGAAACCAGTGGCGACACCTCGCCGCTCGCTGCTGACGCATTTGTCATCTACAAGAACGACCTCACTTCAGACTTCTTCTATGAATACCAATATCACAAACAACACAGGCACACGTAGAGCTTTCATCGGCACAAGCACGGAACGAGTTCCCAACTCAAGTCGCATCTGCCTTAACAGGCTCACGAGCGAGCGGTGGGCTGGACTTGATCGACTGGGAAGGCAGGAGCTTCTATCCGATGTTCTCTGCGTTGCACGCGCATACGCCGCATTCGAGAGTATGAGGCATCAACGATCCACATGATAGCAAAAACAATGTATTCGAATTATGATGCTGTTATTGATTCTTGGTGGTTATCAGCGTCTGGATTCTTTACCGGAGTGGCCTTCAAAAACAAACTCAGAGCTCGCAGTGGTGTCATGCACAACAAGTTTGCGATGACTGATGACAGCATGCTGTCCAGCAGGTTGCTTGCATCACTCAGAGCCAACTTGTGATGCATCACACCAATTCGAATTCCCAGTCGTTTCCATAGCAGCATTCGCGCTCGATAAAAGAGTCGTATTTGCAGCCTTGCTGAGCACCTGCGATCCAACCCGACGCGCACGGCCACGTCTCCCACTCTCTCTCTCTCTCTCTCTTGGTGCCTCCATAGTCGGGATTCTCGGGAAAGACAAGAGCGAGGTCTTCAACCGGAGAGCTCTGACTGAAGCGCGGCGAACGACACACCTCAGTGCCGCAGCGCCATCACCACCATCCACCCTGCCTGCAGCTTCGCACTTTTCTTCACGAGTGTGGGGAACTAGTTCACCTGGGCGAGCGATCCAGGCCGAGGCGGCAGTGACGCACGCCATGCACCTAGAGACGGACCGCGAGAGCCATCGACACGTCCACACGGGAGCGCTGCACGACTCAAGAGCTGAGGACGGTTCTGGAGGCTGGTTGGCTGGAGTGGCTTGTGTTGGAGCTGGGAAGTTGCGGAATGAAAGGCGCAGGAAGGAAGGATTTTCAGAAGGAACGGATACAGGTTCTCCTCTGTGGTGCCCATCCTAAATGAAACTGAGAGTAAATGTCGCCTCTCCTTCGGTGCAGCGATTATCGTGTTGTTGGGAGTGATGACACGTCCAGCTCATCAATTGGCCAGGAGTTGAAGTTTGACATTTGCATCATTTATGTACAAATTGAAGTGTTGTGGTAGACCTTGCTGCAAAGGTATTCTCTTCGTATCGGTCAATCATACGATTGACCGACGCCAATATGGATGCTTATTGTCACACTGGCGCACGCTTGGGGCGGAGCCACTAACATCATCTCTTCGTCAGGCATTCCGGTGTTGGTGGATCAGCCGCAACCACCAGCAGCACATAGAGCATCTCTCAACGACAAAGCGCGTTTGCAGGACTTCACGTCTCCATTGCTTTTCTTGCTTGAGCGTTCTGCGCGCGCAGCGAGAGCGGTCCTTTTGTGCCGAGCTTTGGCAGAGGGCTCTCATTGCGCTGCTTTTGGGCGGAACATGTGGCAAGATGGCGTATGTGGTTCGTTATTTCTCAGCGGCGTGTCCGTGAGCGTTCACAAATAAAACCAGAACTCGTGTTGGGTGTGATGCACAACAAATTCTGTATGACTGATGGCAGCATACTGTCCTGCAGGGTGCTGTCACCACTCAGACAAAACTTGCGGTGCATGACGCCAGCGCGCGTTCGGAGTTGCTTTCACTAGCACCATCGCGCTCGATAACGACGTCTTCTGTGTGGCATTGACGATGACGAGCTCCCCCGGTGATCTTACACATGCGCTTCAACATTCGAGGTCCTCTGGATTGAGCGCGTGCAGACAGTCTTCCACGGAAGCGCAGCAGCCTTTCGGCAAACAGCATATGCTCGCTTTCGCCGCGACTCCACCTACCCGCCCTGCCTGCTTGCTTGCCTGCTTTCCTGCCATTGTCTCGCGAACGTGGAGAGCTTGCTCATTTCGAGACGGAGGTGATGTTGGCGATCGCGAAAACGACTCACTCCATTTCGAGCCGACCAGCTGCGCAGCTAGGTCCGAGCCGTAGGATTCATCGACAAGTGGAAATGTCGCCCCTCCTAACCGAACAGCAAACTCCACGTGTCCTAACGAAGTTTGGGAGCAATGACACATCCTTCGAAGTTGAAGTGAGTTGCACTAACGTACTTTATCGGATGGTAACAGTTCGCATTTCAATCAAACCAACGTTTCATTCAATCAAACAAACGTTGGTTTAATCGATGGGTTCGCTCTGTTTTCTTCTCACATTTTATTGCGCGCTTCTTCTTCCATTTCTTGGATCTGAGTTGTGTGTGAACTGTGGGGTCCAACAGCTCACACGCATTCGCATTCCCACACTCCTAATAGAGAAACAGACCCACCACCGCACGAGCCAAAATGACGGATGTTGCGGGCGTCGTCAACGCGACGGACATGCCGTCCACTGAAGGTAGGTGCGCTACAGTATGCTGTAGTGCTCGTATGACTCGCTCTCTGTATGGCTCGCTCACCAACCCACCGCTGCCATTACTGTTGCTGTCGTTGACTTGCAGGTCCCGTGATCCACTTGGAGTTCCAGTTCCGGCAGGTGGACACGGTGCTCGCGGTGGCGTACGGCGGCGCGTGCTTCTTCGCGTTCTGGGCGTTCGCGATGCACTACCAGTCGCCGTCGCGCCAGGCGGCCACGCTCGGCTTCTACCTGCTCATGGGGCTCGCGTCGCTCACGCGCGTGCTCTGGTTCGCGACGCCCTACGGCGTCATGTCGGTGCTCGTGCAGCCGCAGAACATCCGCATGGGCGACGACGGCTGGCAGATGTTCCTGGCGGCCGAGATCGTCGAGCTGCTCGGCTCGTTCCTCATCTACAGCATCTTCGTGCTCATCGTCGTGTTCTGGGCCGACATGCTGCGACGGCTCTTCACGAACGGCAACATCCGCTCGCACCCGCTGCGGCTCTTCTTCATTGTGCTCTCGGTCATCCTCGCGGTGCAGGCGATCGGCTTCACGGTCTTCGCGACGCGCAAGGCAGACTCGTTCTGGCTCATGATGTACGACGACATCGTGCTCTGCCTGCTCTCGTTTGGCGCGCTCGCCGCCGTGCTCGTGTACTCGTACCGGATGAAGACCGTGCTGCAGGCGTTCCTCGAAGTGAGCCAGATCGACACGACGGACCGCATCAAGGCCGTGAACTGGGCCACGTCCATCTGCGCGTTCTTCCTCATCGTGAACGCGCTCTTCCTCTGCTACTCGATCGTGAGCCTCGCGCAGTTCCACCAGGTCGGCGTGTATCTGCAGCCAAAATACTGGTGGCTCTTTGTCGCGAGCAAGCACCTGGTCGAGATCCTCGTGCTCTACTTTTTGCTCTACACGCTCTGGGGGAAGAGCTCGGACGATGCCGAGGGCAAGGACGGCTACGAGCCCATCCCGGACTACCCGTCGGACGAAGAGACCGGTGCTGGCGGCGGCGGCGGGTCGTCAGTGTCGGGCACGCCACGGCGTCTGTGATCGTCATGATAATGAGTGGAGGTGATGATGACGAAATGGGCAAGCACACCTTCGTTCATAAGAAGGATGCATTTTTGGAAGGTTGTAGCTTTGAACATGCAGCCATTTTGACACACTCGTACCCGTTCATTGCATTGCATTGCTATTCGGATTAAAATGTATTGATGATAGATTAGAAGAAAAGATACACACCGACAATTACCAAAACGAGAGCCTACAACATGCGCTCTCTAATTGTCCGTGAGGTCGTCGTTGAGGTTCACGCCGAGCTCCTTGGCGACCTGCAGCATGTCCTTGTCGCCGCGGCCGCTGATGTTGACCACCACGACCTTGTCGGCGGGGAGCGTGGACGCCAGCTGGATGCCGTAGTACACCGCGTGCGCCGACTCGAGCGCCGGGATGATGCCTTCCTGGCGCGAGATCAGCTGGAACGCCTCGAGCGCCTGGTCGTCGTTCACGCTCACGTACTTGGCGCGGCCCGAGTCCTTGAGGAACGCGTGCTCAGGGCCGACGCCGGCGTAGTCGAGACCCGCCGAGATACTGTGCGTGCCAATCACCTGGCCGGCGTCGTCCTGCATCACGTACGTCTTCGTGCCGTGCAGCACACCCGGGCGGCCCCCGAGCAGCGTCGACGAGTGGCGCTTCGTCTCGACGCCGTCGCCGCCGGCCTCCACGCCGTAGATGTCCACTGCGTTGTCCTTGATGAACGGGTGGAACATGCCGATCGCATTGCTGCCGCCACCGACGCAAGCGACAATCGCATCCGGCAGACGCCCGATCTCCTCCTGGAGCTGCGCCTTGATCTCGCGGCCGATAATCGCCTGGAAGTCGCGCACGATCGTCGGGAACGGGTGCGGACCGATCGCCGAGCCGATGATGTAGTGCGTGTTTTCGACGTTCGCGACCCAGTCGCGGATCGCCTCGTTCACCGCGTCCTTGAGCGTCATCGAGCCCGACTTGACCGCAATCACCTTCGCGCCGAGCATCTTCATGCGGAACACGTTCAGTGACTGGCGCTGCGTGTCTTCGTACCCCATGTACACCGTGCAGTCGAGACCGAGCAAAGCGCACGCCGTGGCCGTGGCGACACCGTGCTGGCCGGCACCAGTCTCAGCGATGATGCGCGGCTTGCCCAGACGCTTCGCGAGCACGGCTTGGCCGAGCGCGTTGTTGATCTTGTGCGCACCAGTGTGCGCCAAGTCCTCGCGCTTGAGCCAGATCTGCGCGCCGCCGGCGTGCGCAGTCAGGCGCTTGGCGTGGTACATCGGCGTGGGGCGGCCGATGTAGTCGCGGCCGAGCTGCTCGAGCTCCTCGCGGAACTTTGGGTCCTGCGTGGCCTTGACGTACTCTTCGATGAGGTTGTGGTGCGCCTGGATGAGCGTCTCGGCGACGAAGCAGCCGCCGAACTCGCCAAAGTACGCGTTCAGCTCGTCCACGCTCGTGTAGGCTGGCGGCGCGTTCGAGACCTTGAGGTACGAGCGGTACTGCGGCTCTTCAGACGACGACGAGGAAGGCGTGGCGCTCATGGTGACTGTGTGGCTGTGTGTGGTGTGGTGGAGAGCGGGAGGTGGTGGTGGCGTGTGTGTGCGCGATCGGGTGAATGTGCTAATGAGGGCTGAAGACATCTGCCAGTCTTACTTTCGCCTATTCTGTTGCTGCGAAGGATTCGGTCCTGTGATGGCAAGAGCCATCCGCAAGGGAGATGTGCGCTTGGGGAGGGTGACCAAAGTTGAGGTCGCTTATCTCAGTATATCCGACCCACATTGGTGTGGACCACGCTGAGAGCGACACCAGATTTTTTTGTGTTCGCTTACTGCTGCCACCATATGTAAAAAAGTGGTGTGACTGCGCCACCAATGCCACCGATTGACCTTGATGTGACGTGGAAAGATGAGCTCAGTCGATCGTACTTTGACGAAGCCTGGCTTGTTTCTGTACGAGCCGGCCCACTTTGCACTGAGATAGGAGAGGTGGCCCACTGCTTTCCGCGCACGAATAGTGGCCGGTCCACACTTTGGTCCAATCTTCCAGTACGCTACCGGTACTCAGGCGGTATGTGTGACGTGGCGCTAAAAGCCGAAACGACGCCATGAAGATCTCGAATGGGCACATGCAGCCAAAGGACGTGGCCACGCCGCCGGAGGTTTCTCTTCTCGCGCTCCCAAACAGCTCAGCAGACCGACTGACGCTTGCCATTTCCCTTCGCTGACTCGGCGCGCGCCTTTGCTTGTCTCTGAGCTTGTGGCATTGCGGTAAAAGAGCTCCTCGCCTTCCACTAGTAGTAACGCACGTAGCTCGAAACAAGCCATCAGGATCAGCGCACTCTTCCTGATCAGCCAGAAGGGCGAAGTGGCGCTCAACCGCTTCTACCGCGATGACGTCGGGCGCCGCGCCGCCGACGCATTCCGACTGCAGGTGATCGCCGCGAAGGAGACCGGCTCGCTGCCGCCGATCAAGAGCATCGACGGCTGCTCGTTCCTCTACTCCCGTCACGAGAACCTGTATCTCGTCGCAGTCTCGCGTGCGAATATCAACACAGGTACATTGTGCTATTGCGTTATTGTTGAGGCTTCGCATTGGGAGTGGTGCTGACGTATCCCTCTGTGGTGATTCTCCAAAGCCCTCGTGTTCCAGTTCCTGTACCAGCTCAACAACATCTTCAAGGAGTACTTTGGCAAAAAGTATACTGAGGTACAGATTGCAAATGATCTGTACTGCTGGCAGGCACTCTAGTGATGGTAAACTAAACTGTTTTCTGCGTCATGAATGTGTTAGGAAACGATCCGAGATAACTTCACGCTCGTGTATGAGCTCCTGGACGAGACCATGGACTACGGCTACCCGCAGATCTGCTCCATCGACGTGCTCAAGATGTACATCAACCTGGGGTCGCTCAATGTGAGTATTCGTCATGGTAAAACCGAGTCATTTGCGCCTAGAACCTAAGTTTTGCTGACCTTGTGTCCCCCACAATGTTACTGCTAGAGCGCCGATGCTGGGGCGGCCACGCAGCCGTTGCAGCTCACGTCGCAGATCACCGGCGCGATCGACTGGCGCCGCGAGGGGCTCAAGTACAAGCTCAACGAGGTGTACCTGGACGTCTTCGAGAGCGTGAACCTGCTCATGTCGTCGAACGGCACGGTGCTGCGCAACGAAGTGGCGGGTCAGGTCGTGATGAAGACGCTGCTCACGGGCATGCCCGAGTGCAAACTCGGCCTGAATGACAAGCTCACGATGCTCAAGGGCGACGCACCGGCGAAAGTGGCCGGTCAGAAGCGCGGCACCCGCGAAGTCGAGGTACAAATGGCCTGAACGGGTAATAGGCTGCTCTTATATCCGGCTGAACTTTTGTTTCTCTTGACTTCGCCTCCAAAACCTAGATCGACGACTGCACGTTCCATCGCTGCGTGCGCCTGGGCAAGTTTGACGCGGACCGCACGATCACGTTCATCCCTCCAGATGGCGAGTTTGAGCTCATGAAGTACCGCGTGACCGAGAACATCAACCTGCCGTTCAAGATCATGCCGGCGTACCAGGAGCAGGGCACCACCCGGCTCTCGGTCACGCTCAAGATCGCCGCGCTCTTCAGTCCGCGGCTGTTCGCGGCCAACCTGGTCATCAAGACCCCGGTACGTTCAGCCTAACGATCTGTTGAAGCCATGTGATGAGAGACACTTAGCTAACTGAGCTCTTGGTCCTATAGACTCCGCCAAACACTGCGCGCGCAAAGATCAACGTCCCCATCGGCCGGTACAGTTGCATATTGCGAACCTAGGTCTTGAAATCTCTATGGTCACTGTAGCTGACTTTGCATTGCGCCATCCATTCCATTCCCCCAGAGCCAAGCACGAGCCGGAGAACCACGCGATCGTGTGGCGCATCCGCAAGTTCCAGGGCAAGCTCGAGCGCATGCTGGACGCCGAGATCGAGATGATGAAGAGCACGAAGGAGAAGGCGTGGTCGCGCCCACCCATCCAGATCGAGTTCCAGGTGCCCATGTTCACGGCCTCGGGCCTGCACGTGCGCTTCCTCAAGGTCTTTGAGAAGAGCTCGTACCAGACGACCAAGTGGGTGCGCTACGTCGCGCGCGCGGGCCAGTACCAGCTGCGCATCTAAGGCCTTTATAAGGCCATCACCACCCATCGCTTTGAGCTCATTGTTGCCTGCATTCTGACAGCTTCGTATATCAATCATATATCATCTTTCCTTTCATCCTTACTATCGAGAACATTGTCACACAACCTCTACCTACCGATCGGTATTCTATAGACAACCCCTTGTGATCATGCCGGTTATCTCCGCTTGTACTCGCAGGCCTTGAGCTCGATCGACACCTTCGGCTGGGGCTTGCGACTCGGGGACTTGACGAACTCAAAGAGCGCGAACATCTTGTTGTGCTCGTCCTGCTTCTTGCGCAGATCGAAGCCCAGTTTGCCCATCTTGTCCACAAAACCCGAGATACCGCCGAGCGACTCGGTCTCGAAGCGGCTCTTAACCTCGGCCACCTGGAGCACGCCGTTCGGCTTGAGCACGCGGTGCGCCTCCATGATGAACTCGCGCACGGACGTGCCCATGAGCGCGAGGCAGTACACCGCGATGTCCACGGAGCTGTCCGCCAGCGGCACGTTCGCGATGTTGCACGCCGTCACGATCGGCTTGCGCGACACGAGGTCGAACGAATGCACTTTGTTCGGCACGCTCTCGGCCAGTCGCGCGTCGCCGCACCCGAAGTCTGCGACCACAGCCTTAGGACGAGTCCTACATAGTGTGATAGAGAAGGTCAGACAGAGCTGCACAGTATAGGGCGATCGCAAAAGAGGACTCACTTGACGTAGTCGATGAACGTGTCGAGTGGGTTCACGGGCCACTTCTCCGCCATCTCCCGAAAGCCCTGGTGGTACTATTAACGTCACAGCAACGAGTCCAGCATTGTTAGTATTAGAATTGGCAGCAGCAATAGAAGCAGGACGAAAGCGCACGCACCACGTCGAAGAGCTCTGGCTCGGACTGGAAGGTGGAGAACGCCTTGTCACCCGTCGTGGTGTAAAGCTGCTCGTTGAGCATGCGGAACTTGCCGCCGTCCAGTCGGCGCCGCATCTCCTCCTGCAGGTTCGAGAGTCCGCCCTTTGCGCCACCAGAGCGCTTGCTGCTCTGCTTGCCATTCTGCTTGTTGCTGCTGCCATTCTGCTGCTGCTTCTGTGCGGCGCCTGTGTGCTGCTGCTGCTTGGCGCCTTTGCCGCTGGGCTTTTTGCCCTTGGCGCTCGCATTCTTCTTGCCCTTGGCGCTCGCATTCTTCTTGCCTTTGCCTTTGCCGCCGCCTGCCTTTTTCGCCATGGTGTCCAATGTGTGTTTGGCTTTTGATGGGCAAGGTGGTGTGTGGTCTTTTTAACTGGTTCGAGGCTTGGATCCTAGTTTCAAACTGTCAATCGCCCTAAAAAAGGACACGCATGTCCTGGAGTTAGGTGGCTTGGTATACATCCTATTACTTCACGGGTGAATCGTTAGCCACACTATATTAGGAGTACCGTCCTGGTATAGAGTACCATATTCGTCAACTCAGGTGGTACATCAGTTGTTGACCATTGGCAAAAATGTAGCCATCTCTTTTCAAAAAGAGTGACTGGGGAGTGGCCAACAAACTGCAGCACGCAGCAGCAAGTATCGGCCGGCAATACGTCCATGAACCATATCCCCATTCTCCGACTTATGCATACTAGTATATACGCCAGGTGACACCAGACGCAGCTTTGACACCCACGACGCACTATCGAAATGCTCTGTGTGATGAGCTCCTCTCAGTCTTTCACTTGTGCTACCTGGTGGTTGCTTGCTCGAATCGAACAAGACCATTACATCGAACCTGATTCGAAACTCGCTCCAATAGCGAAGTAAATATAAACAAACCACCGCAATGCTTTAATTACAATATAGTGATAGGTGTGATACTGAGGAGATAGGTTTAATCCATGCGTTCAACCCACTACTGTAGTGTTTGACTTTGGTTTTCTAGTCCATTGTGCCAACACAGAATGAGTCCACGTATGCGAGGCGCGCTTGCCAGTTGCAGCCGAGTGCACCTTCGCCATCGCGGCCAGTACTCGCTCGAGCGCCTGTGTGCATTGAAGGACTACTGCGAGAGGACGCATCTCGCTCGCGCTGCGTTTGTCTGCGTGATCGTGATCACCCCGGCACTGTTTGCGAGTGTTGTCTTCGACACGATCCCTCTGCAGGACCCATCGACCGGATGGCAGCGCAACAGCTCGCTCTGGATCCGCACTTCTTTCGGCGTGTTCCTGCTCACGCTCGGGATCGCACTGCAGCTCAAGGCAATCGCCCCAACCGCGAACCTGACGTTCAAACAAGCGGTGCTCGTGAGTGTCTGTGCCTCGAGTGGATACAATGGCACAACAGCGCTGCTCGCCAGGTTCTGGGTCTTCCTCACGCCGTTCAGCTACGTGTTCGGCATCCCACCTTGGTTCGCATGCTTCACTGCGTCGACCGTGCGGGTCCTCGGGCTCCAGAACCTGAGAGACAACCGCGAACTGCGGTCCCAGATCCAGATTTTCGCGCACAAAATCGTGGTCGACTCGACTTTCCTGCTGATCTACCCGCTCTACAACGCGCTCTTCCTCACACTCGCGAAGGAAAACCAGTTCGGGTTTGTCTTTGCGCTCCCCGTGATCAAGTTCGCCCTCAAGCGCGCGGTCGCACACGCCGTGGCAGACGTGGAGGAGCTCGTGCCGGTCGTGATGATCAGTGTGGATGTCTTCAACGCGCTGTACCAGTCCAAGCGCATGCAGAGCGCTGGGTCGCTCTGGACGACGCTCGGCATCATCGGTATTGACGCGATCCAGAACGTGTACTCGCTTCGATCGATCTTGCGCCAGGTCGCGCACATCGAAAGCCTCGCGGTGCAGAGCAGCATGGAGTCAGACGGGATCCTCGCGTACGTGCTGCATCTAGCGGAAGCCTCCGAGCATCTCGATCCCAACGCCGTACTTGGGCTCCAGGTGCGGTCGAAGGTGGCCGCTGCCAGCGAGAACAGTCCCCACCACCAGGAAGAGTCGCTGCATCAGTTGAGCGTAGCGCAACGCGTGCTCCACTTGTCCCTGGCTCAAACGACAAGAGGACCAACTGTGAGGGCTTTACCAGGACACTCGTCATCACCGCCGGCAGCAAATCGCCAGGTGAACGCGAATGCCGTCATACCAGTGCCGCCACCTGAGAACAGAGCCAGGGACGACAAGTCCCTGCTCCTCGCAGAGAGCGTCAAGTTGCTCTGGCGCTGCGAGCTGGTGCTCCTGGTCGAGTTCTTCGAGTCCGCGATCCCCTTTGTGTACGCAGTGTACCTCGCGGTCCTGTACCTGCTGCCGAACGCCAAGTACTACCCAGGGATGCAGGAGCCGCTCGCGCATCCCGACAAATTTCACGCAGCGCTCTCGAGCATCCTGGTGTTCGCGACGCTCGGGTTTGCATCGTTGCTGCACGTGCACGCGATCCTGAAGCGCAAGTTCAAGCTCTCGGGGTTCCATCAGCTGGCGTTTGTGTTTGAGAACGAGTGGCTCGTCGTCCAGGGCACGCTCATCGCGTGGCTGCTCGTCGTCTTGCAGTTCACCCTCGAGCACAGCGGTGCGTTCAGTTCCATTATGCCTTGTTCTTCTTCTTGTAGCTTGCGCATCGAGTCTGCTCCTGACAGGTGCACTTGGCAACGAATGCCACATGCAGGAATGGACTTCACGTTCCAGTTCGACTGGATCAAGCGCTAAACACCCCCATAGCTGCTTCATCAATCTTCACGATTGGATGTGGTCGATGGAGTTGCCTTTCATGGCGGTCTTCATCCCTCGGTGGGATCAGAAATGGGACAGTCAAAGGGCTTCGTTCTGAAGAGGGAACAGAAATGCGACAGAGCCACACAGTGACGCCAGCATGGACGTGGCCATAGCCGCGCCTGCACTTATCAACGCGCAAACGCCTGATCATTTGACTGTCTGCTCAGCATGAGCTGGGTGGCGCACTCAACCTGCGTCTTCCTCATCACGATCGACGGACGCCATTGCGCGCTGACTGCCCTCTCTGTCACGTGGCTCCGCGACTCAGCTCAACTGCCATTTTGTGCGTTCCTGGCCATCCATTTCGCTTCAATGTGTCGTTGAAAGATACGGTAGTTGTCCAAATCTCCTAATCCAGTACTTTCAATTTCGTAAAAAGCCGTAATTACCCTTTTTACGATCACGACCAGTTTTTTCGAACGCTTTTGCGTTTCTGCGAAAGTGCGCCGCACAAGATCGTAAATCATTCTGTGAGGAGCTCTCGCACTCATCTGGTATCTTCCGCCACCACACAACAACAGCCAACAGCCAACGCCCGCACAACGAGCCAAGCGGCAGCCACAAGAGGCAGCAGCAGAGAGCGTCACAAGAGAAGGAAGCCCTTCCTTGTTTTCTCATTGGCACTCGCGAAAAAGAACCCCCAGCAGCAGCAGACGACCTACTTCTGTAGCAGTACCAGACAACAGCAGAGATGTCGTGCGGCACGAAGGAAGCGATCGTGTTCACGCTCGGCCTCATCTCCGGCACGGGCACCACTCTGTACGTGCACGCATTTGCGTCTTCCGTATTGATCGGTTTGTGTACTGAGTGTGCGCATGTGCCGTAACTCTAACGTTCTCTCTTTGTGTGTGTATGACGCGGTGATCGCTGCGATCCACTCTGCAACACGAAAACGAATGCAGAACCGGCAAGGTGAGCGAGCCTTTGTTTTCTTCTTCTCTGTGTATCTTCGGATCGTGTACAGCGAATGCGAAGTGAGGTCTAAGGCGTATGATGTGATGTGGGTGTTTGTCTTTAATTGCAGATTCTGTACGGGATTGACTCGGTGGGCCTCGATGGCGAGGTGAAGAAGTTCGAGAAGCCGATCTTCCAGACGTGGCTCATGTTCTTCGCGATGGTGTTTGCGCTGCCGATCCAGTGGGGCTACCACTGGTACATCGAGCGCAAGTGGCGCCAGACCGCCCGCAACGGCAGTACGTTATTTGCTTGATGCAGTACTCTTTGCATTAGCGTGTGCATCATGGTGCTTGTCATGCTAACAGTACATTCTTCTATTGTGTGTGCGGTGCAGTGAAGTTCCACTACAAGATCCCGCGCAAGATGTACTTTTTGCTGGCGCTGCCGGCGGCGTTTGATCTGCTGGCGACCTTTCTGGCGAACCTCGGACTGCTCTACGTGACCGTGAGCGTATTCCAGCTCATGAAGTGCACGGTGATCATCTTCGTGGCGCTGCTCAAGGTGTTTGTGATGAAGGACCGTCTGCGCGGCTACATGTGGATCGGCATTGGGCTCAACACGCTCGCGGTGCTCATGGTCGGCGCGACGAGCTTCGGCGACACGGACGAGCAGGTAAACAACAAGGACTCGCACCCGGGCTTCGGCATCATCATGATCGTGCTCAGCTGCGGTGTGCAGGCGTTCCAGTACGTCTTTGAGGAGAAGCTCATGGACGAGGGCGACTCCGCGCCGCCGCTCGTGGTCGTGGGCATGGAGGGCGTCTGGGGGCTCATTCTCACGACGTTCGTCGTGTACCCGATCGCGTACATGGTGCCCGGCAGCGACTTGGGCTCGAACGAGCGCTTCGACGACGCGTACGAGATGCTCAAGAACAGTAATTTGCTGCAGCTCATCGCGCTCGTGTACGTGGTGGTGATCCTCGCGTACAACGTGTTCGCCGTGTCCGTGACATACCTGCTCAACTCGATCTGGCACGCGATCCTGGACAACTTCCGGCCGATCACGGTCTGGGGCACGGACCTGCTGCTCTTCTACGCGTTCACGCGCCAGGCGTTCGGCGAGGCCTGGACGGTCTGGAGCTGGCTGCAGCTGGCCGGCATGATCACGCTGCTCGCCGGCACGGCCGTGTACAACGGCACGATTAAGCTCCCGGGCTTCGCGTACCTAGAGCCGATCGAGGAGTCGCTCACGCCGATCCGCACGACGCTCGACATGGCGTCCAGCTCGCTCTCGCACTCGCCGCTGATCACGCGCAACGCCATGAAGGCCGCCGAGATCGCGCGCCGCACGCCCAACCCGAAGGACCGCGACCGCGTGCGCCGCGAGTTCATGACCGAGTACCAGCCGCTCGTGGACACGGAGGCGCGCCGCCGCATCGACCCCGCGGGCCACTCGTACGGCTCGCTCGACAATTAAGAGAGGTGGTACCTTCGTGGCTACAATAGGTTGATTGTATAAGTGACGCTTTTTTTGTTTTTTCTTGTTGCGAAAATCAAAAGATTGGTTGCTACAAGAAAGCCTATGGTGGTGACAGCCTGATATTGTGATGGTTAGATGGCGGGAAGCTCATGGTTTTCTTCTTGGCGGTCGTGAGAAAGCGCTTCTGCAGCTGCTTGAGCTCCTCCATCCGCGCCTTGAGCTGGAAGTTCTCGCGCTTGAGCTCCACGTGCACCGCGAACACGCTGCCGTTGGTACTGCTACTGCTGTTGTTGTTGTTTGAGCTTCTGCTACTGCTGAACTCGTTGAGCTGCATGTGCAGCTTGGCGAGCTGGTCGTGCAACGCGCGGTTCTCCGATAGGAGCTGCTCGTTCTTGGCGTCCGCCTGGCTCAGTCTGCTGGCCACGAGCGCGTGCTGCTGCTGAAGATTGGCGTTCAGCGACAGCTGCGTGGACTGGAGCTGCAGCTGACTGAGCTTGGTTTGGAGCTCGCTGTTGCGGTCGCGAAAGCCCGTGAGCTCCTGGCTCAACGAGGCTTCTCGTCCGTTGGAGATCGCGAGTTGACTCTGGAGCGTCTTGATCTCTGCTCGCTGGCTCTCCAGCTGCTGCAGATGCACCTCCGTCTCGCACTGGAGCCGTGTCGCGCGGTCGGAGGCAGACTGAGCTGTCCGCTGGGCCTCCGTTTTGTTTTGGTGGCTACCAGGAGATCATCGCGAAGTCGTTGGAGCTCGCTCTCATACTGCTGCTGGTTGCTGCTGCTCCAACTCGGATCTCGCAGCCGATTGAGCTCTTCGTGGAGCTGCGAGTTCTCATCCAGCAGCTGCGCGCGCTCGTCGCCCCAGCGGACCTCGCTCTTGAGCGTCTCTTTCGCGTTGAAGAGCGCAGTCTCGAGCGTGAACACGCCGTTCTGGAGCTTGAGCGCTTTCTTCTGCAGCGCCTCGACGGACTGTCCGAGCTCCAACTGGCGCGCCTTGCCGGCTTCTTCCAGCTCGAGCAGCTTGGCGCACTGCTCGGCTTTCAGGCGGTTGATCTCATCTTCAAGCGCACTCGCGCGATTCGAGCGCGGTGTGAGACCCTGACCGAGGTGCAGGTTGCCCTAAGTTATTACGCACAGCCATTGCAGAAACCCTGATTAGTTAGCTGGCAGTGTGGCCTTAGAACCAAGCAAGCAGTCAAGAGAGCATTTCGTCACCATCTCTCTCCTACCTTTTGCAGCCGCCCCAGTTGGTCGCGGAGCTCGACGTTCTCGTCGAGCGTCTTCTGCAGCAGCTCGAGCGTGCGCACGTGCTTGGAGCGCAGCTTCTCGGACGTTTTGTCCATGATCATCATGCGAACTCGCACGCATAAGCAGCGAGCAACTGAGCTGGCGGGCTGATGCAATTGGCGCCACCGCCAGCCAAATCAATCAGCTAATGGGGATAATGAATGTGGGCGACTCAGCTTGGAGGTATTCCTGATCCTGGTCGTGAAGGAGGGTCCGCAGAGCAGGTGGGGCAAGAGGTGTATTAATATATCGAACAAGATGTGCTGACAAAAAAGCAATGGGGGCCGTTGTTGCAGGTTCATACAAGGATGGAACATGGCTACACTTTGTGAGGGTTCCTCATACAGTTCAGAATCGTTGCTCAAGAATGGGTTCACTTGCTAGCAACTTCTGCTTCGTTAGCTTCAATCAACGAATACCATTGCACACAATGCTCATACATAAAATTCACATGAAATGTAAATATTAGCTTTTCTTTTGGAGAAAAGTATAACTCTGCTCAGTACATTTGCTATCATCGAGTTTCGCGACTTCATTTCGACAAAGACAGAAAAAATGTGGTGTACGATCTGTGTGGTTTTCGGGATACTTCAGTACTGATTTGAGTTCGCAGTACTTGCTTCGAAAACAATGTACTGTGTTACGTGCGTCGACTTCAAATGCACGGACTTAAATTATCTTTACATAAGTGGCAGGACAAAGTAAACAACTTTTGTTATATCACTGCCATCGCTGCCTCCCACAACATATGACAAACCTGACTGTACTGGACATTGACACGTACAGTCAGCTCTGATAAACTTAATGAAGTTGCAGCCCTAATTCTCAACACATTCCAACAGGCAAGATTGCACACAAGCAAAACTACAACCAGGGCAGCATGGACGCAGAGGAGCAAGCAGGAGCCGAAGGAAGCGCTTCCGCCGCATCAACGGCGTCACCAGCGCCGGACATCATCGGACCGGACGAAGTGCTGTCGCTCCCGCCGCCACCCTCGCATCCAGACATGGACGACGACTCGCAGCAGCGAACGCGCACCGCGTCGTCTTCTAATTCTTCTTCTTCCTCAACAGCCGCCAAGGCGTCGTCCGCCGCGTTCTCCCTCGCAGCGGCGGCCAAGTCTCGACTCGCGCAGGGAGGGCGGATGATGCTCTCTCCTCTGGTGCACTCTGGCTCCGGAAGCTTCTCAGGCAAAAGCGCTGGCGAGAAAGCTGCGTCGTCATCAGAGCACGCGCCATCGTCAACAACAGCATCTTCAGCGCCAGCGCCAGCATCATCAACGTCATCAGGATCGTTCAGCGCGCCGCTGTCTGCGTCTTCGATCGGCTACGGTATCGCGTCGATCCCTGGCGCCGCTGCGTCACTCGGCTCGCTGCTGTTCTCGTCGCCCGCATCGACGTCCAGCACTGCGTCAACAACAGCCACGTCGAGTACCACCAACAGCAACAGCAGTCCTACTCTCGACGCTTCCGAGGCTGCGGCTATCGCTGCAGCGAACGAAGCAGCCGCGATCGCCGCCGCCGAGGAGTTCCGCCAGGTCTCGGCTCAGCAGCGCATGCAGATCCTGGAGGACCTCGTGCAGAGCCGGCGCTCGGACTGGAGCTACCTCAAGGCCATGCACGAAGGCACCAACTACTGGCTCAACATCGCGCTGCTGCGCGAACAGCAGGTGCTCGCGCACCTGGGCGAGAAGCAGACGATCCGCCGGAGCGTGCAGTTTTTCTACCTGGGTCTGGGGCTCGGACGGCTCATCAGCGAGTTCAACCACCCGCAGTTTCTCGCGATGGAGGGCTGCCAGCTGCTCGAAGAGCTCGAATTCTACTTTTCGTCCGCGACGGTGCAGGGCATGGTACGTCTTATCTTCTCATACTTTTACCACACTGGCGGACTTAGCATTACTGGGATGAGCTAACCAATTTGCCTATTGTAATGACACCATAGAAATTGATGGTTGCGACCTCAAGCACGCTGCACGAGCCTGTCGACAAGCACAGCAGCAAGAACGGTGCTGCCGAGGACGAAAGCGACTCGCGCTATTCGCTGCACGAACCGTTTCGACCGACGATCTACAAGTGGAACCAGCGTCCCGTGTTCCGTCGGCTCGTCACGCCACCCATTGTGAGTTCCATGATGAAGCATTCTGTGTCGTGTCTCTTCTTTCGGAATGACTCACGTCTGTGTATGTGGAATTTAACTGTGCGTGTGTGTTTTACAGCCCTTCCCATTGGACTATCGAGAAGTGATGCTCTCGCTGTGCGACATCCTGGCGATCATCTACAGCAAGCTCGTGGAGGACAACAGCAGCTCGGAGAACATCAACCTGTTCCAAGCGATCGTGCGATTCGACGAGCGCATCAAGGTATTGTGGATGCATGCAACCGCCACAGACCGTTCGCTAATGTATTTGGCTGTTCTGACATTGCTTTCTTCGTTGGATGTTGACCAACTGGAAACAGAAAATGGTGATTGACCCGGTGAAGAAGGAGTTCTCAGCGGTCGCACTGAAGGTTATGGCGGATGAAATGGCGAGCGTGCGCAAGATGTACGGCTCGTCGTCAACGGAGAGCGTGGCGTCTCCACCACCATCAGCATCAGCAGTGCCAGCACCCTCCTCAGCAGTTCTATCACCACAGCCTGCGACCAGTTCCTCTTCGTAAGCAGCGGTCGAGTAAGTGCGCCAACCTTGTGTCGTATGTCCTCCATCTTTGCGCGCATTTCATATTTGAATTGCCTTTATACTACTTCTCATTTGCAAACTGAAAATGTCGATCGTCACTACTTTGTTGATTGCTGCTACTGGGATGTCTGCGAGTATCCATTCACCTTACTAACGATTTTCTGCATCGCAGGAGCTGCTTGAAAAGATGGATAATGGAAGATCTCGCGTTCAACAAGAACGAAGACGTGAATATTATCTGGTGTTTAATATGCTCACTGACGGTGGCGGTGGTGGTTTCCAGGTGGCTGACTGACAAGGAAACCAGAAGCGACTACAACAAAACTATTTGTTTGGGGAAGAAAACAAGAGGGAAGACCTAAGCGACCGTAAAGGTTGCCGACACGCCTTCGTACGCGCTGAGGTTCCCAATGAGCGGCTTGGAGTACCCGCGGTGCTTGAAGCGGTACGTGCCGGCGGCCGACGTGCGGCTGCCCTTGCGGATGTACCACTCACACGCGCTCTTGCTGTCGGCGACGCTGTCGCGAGCCCAGCGGTAGCGCACGTCCCAGTGCGCGTCCGTCATGACGGTCTGGAACACGCCCGGGGAGACCTGCTTCTCGACGTCGCAGAACGACGTGACGAGGTTCAGGTTGTTCTTTGGGTGCGCGCCGTAGAAGAGCGCAGACGCCGTCGCGCCGATCGCGTACGACGCCGCTGGGTCCGTGCGGATGCCGCCGTACACTGCGCCACCGGGCACAGTGTCGAACGCCACACCAGTCTGGAAGTTGGCGAGCTTGGTGCGGTCAAACTGACGTGGCGTTGGGCCGACGTCCAGAGCCACAGCCGGGTTCACGATCGACGCAGCCACACGAGCGAGCTCCTGCTGCACGGCGGCGAGCTGGTTTGGACCGAAGATCGTCGACGCGCCTTCGTAGTTCTGCTTGAAGTACTCCTCGCGGGTCGTCAGGTACTGCGCGTACGCGTTACTGATGGACGCGAGCTCGACTTCCGTGACGCCAGCCGACGCCAGCGCGGTCTTGACCGTGTTGCGGATGCGACGTCCCGCCATGGTCGTGACTTCAAAGTTCGTGACCGCGATACCGAACTGACCGATCTTCAGGACCTGCACTGGCAGCACCTCGGGCGTCCAAGGCACTGGGGTGATGAGTCCCGTCGCGAGCAGCGGGCTCTTGATGGCGTTCTGGCAGTCCTTCACCCACTGCGGAGCGTCCTTGATCACTGAGCCAGCGAACGCGAACAGCGGGTTCGTCTTGAGGTCGCCCTCCGTGAAGCCCTGCACCGCGCGACCGTCTTCCGTGCCGGCGGCAAAGTTCTGACCCACGACAGCAGGACACGTGCGCGCGTTGTACGGGTCCGCGGCCGTTGCGCTGCGGTCCTTGAGCACGACGTTCGAGAAGTCCACGTACGAGAGCTTGCCCACGACCGAGCCTGCGAGGAGCTCACTTGGCGACGCGAGCAGCTCCAGCAGCTTGTTGGACTGGCGCGCACCGATGATCTCGGCGCTCTCGATCGGGTCCTTGCCCTCGCCGCTGAACGTGCCGTTGCCGTTGTCGACGCGGTTTGGGCTCACGTCACCGGCGTTCGAGATACCGAGACCGACGATGACGCCAGGGAACTTGTCTTCGATGAGGAACTCGGCGTACCCCTTGTTGTCGCCGCTGATGAGCAAGTTCTTCTGCGTCAGCGTGGTCGGGTGCACCGGGTACCACGCGAGCACACCGCGGAGTGCACCAGCCGCATCGAGAAACTGCAGTGCGCGCATGTCGGTGTCTCGGTCGCCCTCGTACAGCTTCTTCTCGGCTTCAGGGTTGGCGGCGTACGCCTCGGGCGAGCGGTTCTTGCCGCCGTCGAGGAGCTTACCCTTGTTGAAGCGGATCGTACCAGGGGCCACCGACTTGTGCGCATCGTCGATCGCCTTGAGGATGCCCGCGACGATCACTTCAAAGTTCTCGTTGATGAATCCCAGGATCGAGACGTCGTACAAGAAGTAGCCCGCAGTGCCGCCTGGTCCAGCGTGCGTGTGGGTCGCGTGCAGCACGACGTTCTGCTCCGTGTAGACGCCGCTGTACTTGGTCTTGAGCTGCTTGATCACCTCCTGGTGCACGAGCTGGAAGACCGCCTGGAGGTCGCAGTTGACGAACACCACGCGCTGGTTCGTGGTCGTGTCTTCGATGACGAAAGCGCGCGCGTACAAGCGGTTGAGGATGCCGGCGGTTTTCTCGTTCGTGTCGGCGAAGCCCATCATCACGACCTCGGCAGCCGGGCCGGTGATGTCGCCCTTGCCCACGCCGATGCGGTGCGCGGCCATCGCGGCGTTCAAGAGCAGCGCGAAGCATGCGAGCGCACTGAGGAAGAAGCGAGCGCCAAGCATCGTCTGTTTGGTGATGAAGAAGACGTGGGAGTGGTGCGGACCTCGAGGCGAAAGAAGAAGTGAGAAGAGTGGAAGAGAGAAAGCGAAGGAGACCGATTGGGAAGGATGGCGATTTGGGTGACGAAGGCTGCTTGCCCAGGAGTACGCTCTCCCCATGAGAGAGAGAGAGAGAGGAAGATCGGAAGATCAAGCTGCTGTTGCAAGTCGGGGTGTTCAGGTTCAAGCCTGAGGAGATGGGCACGCGCTTTGCCACGGCTTCTCGCAACCAGGCTCACACACACACACACTTCTTCCCATCCACGTCCCATCAACAAGAGCAAGCCAAGCAGTCAGCCGATTTGTGCCAGTCTGTCCATGAGTGTCGTTTTACGCTCAGCAACATCCCTTCGTCCTGTAGGTACTGTCCGGTGGTCAGTTGTACTCAGATGCGATGGTCGTTCGGTTGCCTCTGCTCTTATAGAGTTGGCTATTATAAAAAGAAAACTAGCCCCATTTCGGTTCATACCATGAAAACACCGAATCAAAAAAACATAAGAAGCTTAGCTCAAGTCGCGATTCATTTGATTTCTGAGTTGATCCTGTTGTGAATCAGTAGTTTGCGCGGTTTGAACTGGAAGTTGTGTGTTGTCTCGACGCTATTTTTTACAGGTGATCCCACGATGCCCTCGTTACGAGGGAATTGCTGACAAAATGTACCACAGCATAATGCCTGATTCACAAAAGGCAACTCCGTCGCTTTCGGTGTAATCTCACTGTTTGCAAAGGTCTTGGGCGAGCTGCTCGAGGCCTTTTGCAAACAGTGAGATTACATTTATTTGCACACCGAAAGCGCACATGCTATCCCACACATGCAGATGACGCCAGTGAAAATTACAGTGAAAGATGACTATGCTGGCTTCTTGTATAAGAGCGACCCGACCAATCATCCACTTGAACGAATGATTCTCAAATGAGTCTCGCAGTGTGCAAATGATCTCCCATCCTCCTCCCTCTTTCCCTCGAAGCCTGGATGGGATCGGATCACCAAAGATCATGGACAAAACGTGCAAAGCAAGACGCTGGCGTCCCTTAGGTACACCACGTCTGCTGCAAGATCCATGAATTCGATTTCGAAGGGTGGGTGGACTACAACATGACTGACTGCGTTTCCTTTCCCACCGCCTTCGTGACAACACGCAGGTCACCAAGCAGCTCAGCCAACAACAACAACAGTCATAGTAGCACCACCTCATACTCCCTCCCACCTTCCCACCACCGCGATAATGGAGACTCACTCGCCGCCAATGAGAGGACGCCACGGCCAGCGCACAAGTCCACGACGTCCTGACACCAAGGTGCGCGAAGTGAGCGAATAATGAATGCTTGACACAATGATGATGAGACGGGGTGATGGATGGATACATTTCCTTCTTTTTCTCTCTTTTCGTCGCCGACTAAACGCACCGAACGGCGCGTTTAGTCCTCCATTTTCCAAGATGATAATTTGATGATGGACCAACAGAAACAGCTTCAACATGCAGTTGCAGTTGCGCCGGCGAAAAAAGCATGTGCCACCTTTCTGGCAAGCAAGCACGCTTGTGTTCTCTCTATCACAAGATCATGAGCGTGCTCGGATGCGCCAACAAGATTACTAGCACCTTCGGATAGCTCCACGCGCCGCTCTAGACGGCGAAGCCATTGACCACGTCCGTGTCTTCTTTTCGCTGCTGTTGCTTTCTGGTAAGCGACGCGCAGGAAGATGACGGCCGAGATGAGGATGTTGATCACCGCGACGCTGATGAACACGCAGGCGACGAAGGGGCCGTACTTGCGCAGCTCCAAGAAGTCGATGCCGGCGCTGATCTCGAGCAGCGACGCGACGTAGTCGATCCCCATCTCGGCGCCGACCTGCAGACCCAGCATGAGCAGCTGGTTCGCGGGCGTCGCTGCGGCCTGGACGCCTCTTCGTTCCCTATTACTGATGAAGAAGGCGCCTTAGAAGATGATGAAGGCTCATTGAGCAACCGGAGCTCGTACTTTGGGTGGCTCCAGTAGAAGTAGAGCAGCGCGGCCGAGCAGCCGGTCGCGATGTACTCGGCCGACATGTCGGCGTAGATCTCCGCCGTGTGGAACGCCAGCAGCTTCTTCTTCCAGCGCTGGAAGCGCACGTCCGCAGTCGTCGTAGCAGCCGTGCGCTCAGAGGACGACCGTCGTCGAGAGCTAGGGCTCGTAGATCTCATAGTAGGTTGTTGTGTCTGTGCCTCTAGCTGCAGTCGCTGCTGGGACCGGAACTGCCGGATCGCCGCCGCGACAGTCGCTGGTCCCGCTTTCTTCTCCTCGCGGCGGGTCTCGAGCGTCACGAGCAGCACTTTTGTCCGAGCGCATGGCGATCTCCACGAACGCCAGCAGTAGCGTGCCCGTGAGCGTGAGCTGCGAGCTCTGCACGCGCTGGAGCGCGATGCGCACCTGCGTGTCGATCAACACGGTGGGCAGCCCCACGGCGACGCACATCGTACGGATGTCGCGCACATTCCGCCTGAGCACGTACGCCTTGATCGCTTCCTGGATGAGCAGATTGAACGCGAGGCTCGCGGCCGCGAACGCGAACGCGAACATCTCGGCCTGGGAAGCATTTGCAGCCCCGCCTACAGCCTGCTGCTCGATGATCCGCCGCGTCGAGATGATCGCGTTCGCAGTGTACGCGTGCGAGCAGAAGCAGCCGATGTAGAACTCGAGCTTGTACGAGCGCACGTGTGCGGGTGTGAGCTTACTGATAAGCAGCGTACTCGCCAGTAGCAGCACGATCAACGCCCAGAGAGTTCGTCGCTTCACGCCGCGAGTGTAGAAGTGCTTGAAGAACGACTTGTGCAGCCGCTGATGCTGCTGGCCGATGTGCGGAGGCAAGGGGCGATGGATCCTTGTTGGTTCTGGTGATCGTGCTGCCAAGGAGTTGGTCTTGCTGTCATCGTCCCTCTGCTTTTGATCTTGCGCGTGTTCTTGCTGGGATGACTCTACTAGCTGGAGGTCGGCGAGGGCCGCTGGACTTGTATGAATACCTGCAGGTGCTGATTCTGGTTCCAGTGGACACGGCGCGACTTGGTTGCGGCCAGCAGTGGTGCCAGCAGCAAGCGCTCGCATTCCTCGTATCCTTGCTGCGCTTCACTGGTACTGGCACTTTGAGTTGTTGTTGCGCTGGGAGGAGCGAGTCATGGACTCCACTCCACAGCAGGAAGCAGCGACTGGAGGTTGAATTGAAGTCTACGAAGTGGTGGCTGGTGGGTTCGTGACGATTGCAAGCAGGAATGAACAGACTTGGCACCTGAGGTTGTCGCGTTGCGAGAGCCAACAATATCGCGCTCTTGTCTCTTGTGTCTAATTGCAGAAATGGATGGACGTGCAGGTAAGTACACTCACTGGAAAGTGCACTGCAGTACCCGTTCCTGGGCTCGTCGTCGCCCAAATGAGCTTTCACTAACTTCAGCAGTATATGACGTGTAACAATACAATAGCACAAGGTAGTACCTACGAGGCTAAGGTCGTACGGATCTGCTCTTCTCTTACTGGCCTCGCTCATTCACTCACGCATTTCATTCACTTGTGCTTGCCCTGCAGCTGCGCGCCACTGGTGCTCGCAGCGCTTCCACCATCACCACCAAAGCCACCACTGGCGCTGCTACTGCTACTGCTGTTCCTCGGCGAGACCTCGGAGCGACCGCACGCTGGGCAGCTGAGCTCCTGGTTGAGCCACTGCAGGATGCACTCTTCGTGGAACTCGTGGCCGCAGCGCAGCTTCGTCGCGTAGTAGCGGCTCGAAGAGGTTGAGGACGAAGACGCAGAGGATGAAGAGGAAGAGTAGGATGGAGCTCGCGTGGCTCTCGGCGGTGCCGACGGCATGATCGGATAGTTGAACGATACCTCGCCGGCGTCTTCGTCCAGTTTGTTGCGGCACAGCGGACACGTTGGCGCCGAGCCCTCGTCCGCACTGTTGATGCTGGCGCTGCTGCTGCGGCTGCCGACGAAGCTCAGATCGTCGTCTTCTCCTTCAGTGGACGAGCACGTTGGCGTCGTCGCCAGGGTCGCCTCGGCCATCTTTGCCGCCAGCTGCTCGTTGATCTTGAGCGCGCTCATGAGCGGGTGGCTCGGCCCCAACTCGCCGTAGACGAACGCGGTGTACGCCTTGAGCACGCTGCTGCGCAGCACGTCGCAGTTCTGGTTCTCGCGCGTGAGCAGGAACGAGTGCAGGGTCGTGAAGCACTGGTGGAGCGCCTCGCGGCGCTTGGCGATCACCTTGGGGCAGAAGATCTTGAGCGGACACGACGACGACCGCGGAAAGTAGCTCTTGAGGAAGCTGTAGAGCCACGGACAGTCGCCGCGGCAGACGTGACCCTGCTTCAAGATCTGCAGCAGCTGCGTGTAGAAGGCGTGGTAGTCGTCAAACGGGCGTCGGTGGCTCCACGTGACGCCGCACTTCCCGTGACGCACCTGCATCACGTAGAAAATGGCTTGCACCTTTTGCTTGGACTTGGGGTCCGCGGGGTTCACGAAGCTCTTCTCTTCTTCGACCGTCATGTCGAGCGCGATCTGCTCCAGGCACCGGAAGCTCGGGCTCAGCTGAGCGCACGCGGTCGCGGCCGCAAGGGAGCAGCCAGAGCTGCTGCTGCTGCTGCTGGTTCTGCTGCCATTGCTGCTGCGCGGACTGAGGCAGCTGTCGGGCGTCTTCTGCGCGCTGGGCACTAAGCGGCGGCGGTGCGTTGAACGCCGCGTGGACACCATGAAGGGCGGATGGATGGACAGGTCAGATGTTGCTTGTGTTCGCTCTCTCTTGTTGGTTGCAGAGTGTTTCTCAGTCAGAGGCTGACTTGGGATGAACCCAGTGAACAAACGAGAGAGAGAGAGGGCTGACGATCGCTTGGAAGAGACACTCGCAAGCATCAAGGGGTTTTAAAGTTGTTCACGTTCGGTAAACGGCTCCGAGCCTGCACAAGTCACAGATCTTCGCACACGTCACACATGTAGTAATCCGAAGTAATAGACTTTACTATCTTGATATTCTATACAGCAGGGTATACATTCACTTACACTCTGTGTTGATACATTTCTATTCAAATTCACTGAAGTTCACTTGATCAATCACGCAAGTATGCATTTGACCAATATATGCTGTTGTGGAGAATAGTCACCCACATCAAAACTAAATGTTTACGCTGCATCATCTGAGTAGAATTTGAATATATGCAATTAAACAATCGTTCGACCCCACTTCCGCTTTCTGCATTTTCAAAGATTCCAATTCCAATTGACCCTCGATCAGACAGAGAGACACAAAGACCATCATGCGAAGACAGCAGCAGCAGCAGCAGCAGACGCCGCGACCGCCTCCGTCGCGCACACGCCCCGCGTGGAACTCGTACCTGACGGACGGCGCGCAGTACCGTCTCAACGAGCACCAGCAGCTCCAGCGCCAGCTGCAGCAGCTCTCGACTGCGCACTTCTCGTCACGGAGCCCCTCGCCCGCCTCGCATCAGCAGCGCCACCAAACGCCAGTGCCGACGACACCGACTCGGTACAACAACAACAACAACAACAACAGTATCGGCTCCAATAGCGCTCGCTACGCTCCGAATGACGTCTCAATTGCAAGCGCTACTAGTAGTAGTACGCCCGTGAGCGCATTTGTTGCTGGGAGAGAGCGTCCAGGCTCGGGCGACTCGGTGCGCCGGAGGAAAGCTGGCGTGACGGTGTCGTTCAAGCTTGATCACGACCACGACGAGCTCAAGCTTGATCGATCAAAGAAAGGTGCGCAACTAACGAATGGTAAAATATGGGACCCCACTGGTTAAAGCTCACACAGACGGATGTTGTCCTTGGTAGTGAACTTGCAGGGTGAGCTGGCCGTGCTGGAGCGCATGCTGTTTGAACTCGAAGCAGAGACCGCCACGCTGAACCAAGTGGAAGAAATGGACGAAGTAGCTCAAGTGAACCCGTACCCTCACCAGCACCAGCTACAGCGTGCAGGTTCCCCGTCCAATCAAGAGGAGGTCTATACATTCGATGGCCACGCAGACGACCAATTTGACGAGGAGTCTGATGATGGTGACGAAGAGGTACGCAGAGGCGTTGGCGAGGGCTACGACGACGACGACGATGGAATCGAAGCTGAAAGTGAAAGCGACGATGACGACGGGCAAGAGTTTGAGACACAAAGAGCGTCACAGACTCGGGTTTCCCAGAAGGAACAGCTTGGAGACGCGGCACAGGACGCGTCGTCGTCATCGTTGGAGGCGACGCAACTGAGCCAAGTGTGCTACAAGTCGCTCAGTATCGGCATGCATCTCGCGAAGAAGATGGACCAGGTGCGTATTTGCTGTTGCTGCTTGCGATTGTGATGGTACAACCGATTGCAACTTATTGCTGATCATTTGCGCTGTGTGCACTTCTGGCACGTCACAGCTCTCAAGAGAATTGGATATGGAGCGAAAGATGCGCATGGACCATGAGCTGAAGATCGAAGTGCTCGAGCAGGTATGCAAATGACCCTAGTTACTGTATTATTTGTTCTGTGGTATCAAACTTTAATGCTTGTGCCACATTTTGCTCAAACAGGAAGTGCGCTCAACAAGGGCGAAGTGCAACTACCTCGACGTCAAATGCCAGAGCGTGCTCTCTCAAGTGGACGACATGGTATGGCGATTAGTCTTTTTCGTACTGCTGCTATGCTAGCGCCAATTATTGAACATTGTTTGTATCGCAATGATCTATTCACCAGAGAGAAGCACTGATCGCGACTGAGGAAGCGGTGCATCGGCTGACCAAGCAGGCGGTCGAGAGGACCCACCGAGCCAAGTCTTCTCATCGGGCTTCGCCATCCACTCCAACTGCCCCAAAGGCAACGAAAGGTGAGCGTTCAGCTTTGATGTCATGTGGAGTTTAGGTTTCTACAGCAAGTTGACTGATGCGAGTTGTTCTGAAATTGTTGGGATGCACTGTAGTTTTGAAGCAGATCAACGGGCTCCATGAGTTTGAAGAAGAGCAGACTCAGAGGTTGAGATCAGCTGCGACACCAAAGAGATCTCCGAAAGCGGACACTTCCTTTATAATTCGAGAACGCCAGCAGCAGCAGGAGAACGACGCGGGCTTCGTCAACGCCAGTGAGCCCCATCAAAATGGCTCTCATCGATGAAAAAGCCAAACCACACACAATTAGCGTAGGTAGCACTTTGATTGGTCAAAATAGAAATTATGTATCCAATAAACATCATTCATTGGCTGAAACTATTTACAGAAATTATTTTAGCCAATCAATAAAGAATACAGAAGCTCAGTATTTTATGGCGGGAACATCACACCATTTCCAAAAGCCAAATCCAAATCACAAATCTCCAAGAAGAATGGCAGCAGCGTACGTGCCTCCGGACTGGGGCGTCGACGGCGCGAACGCCTTCAGCATCTACGTGGAAGTGATCAAAAGCGGCGTGGTGGTGGAGAACATGACGCTGCCCACGGACCCGCGCAAGAGCTGCGTCGTCGCAGGTACGCGTACAGCGTCCTTCCAGTTGCGCCATCCTCACTCAACTGATTGATCCTCACGTGTCCCTCATGTCCCTCGTGCCTGTGTCATAGGCCGCATGGAGCCGCTGTGCGACCTCGTGCTGCAGCACCCGTCGATCTCGCGCGTGCACGCAGTGCTGCAGTTTGACAAGCACGGCGCGCTCTTCCTGCGCGACCTCGAGAGCACGCACGGCACGTTCCTCAACAAGAAGCGCATCCCCGCGAACGAGTTTGTGCGCCTGCACATCGGCGACGTGGTCGTGTTTGGTGAGTCCACGCGGCTGTACGCCGTGTGCGGCCCGCCGGAGCTGCTTCCGCAAGAGTACGACTCGCTCAACCTGCAGAAGTTTCGCGAAAAGGTACGGTGTGTGTGTGTGCTTGTATTATTGCCGATTGCATGATGGATCATCTGGTGTCATAATGAGGAGCTACGAATGATCGGTCGATAATTGGTTGGGTGGACTAAATCTAATGTGTGGTAATTGCTGAATTCTAAATGTTGATACTGTTAGTCGGAGCAGCGACAGGAGAAGAAGGCGGTCCAGCGGAAGAGCTCTGGTCGCAGTGGTGGTCGTGACGGTGACGATGACAGCGGCGCGTCGTGGGGCTTTGGTGAGGACGCCGTTGAAGAAGAAGACGACAACGAAGATGAGGATGTAGATGACGAAGAGGGACGCAAGGAGAAGGACAACCTGCCAGACTATCTGCGCAATGTGAGTGCTCTTGGCATCTTGAAAATGGTATGGAGGGCTAAATGGACTGATTGTCTTTGTGTGCCTCTACGCCATTAGCTCAAGGAGGACGAGACGCCGTACAAGTCGAGCTTGAAGCAGAACGAGATCAACGAGAAGGACCAGAAGCTCTTCCAGCAGCTGCAGACGCGCATCAAGAAAATGGAGAACTTGAAACTGGAGAAGTCGCGCATTCAGGCCAAGCAGAACCAGCTCACGGGGCTCACGGAGGGCCAGGAGAAGACGCTCGAGCGCAATGAGCAGCGCATTCAGGCGTTGAAGAAGGAGATCGAGGACATTGAAGAGCGCATTCACGCGAAGAACGCGCAGCGTGAGAAGACAAAGTCTGGTGTTTCAGGTGCTGCTAGTGGCGTGGCGCTGAAAAAGAAGCAGAGCGTGAATGAGTCATTGTACGGATATGAGAGCGACGAAGACGATTTCTACGACCGCACCAAGTCGAATCAGCGCAAGCTCCTTGAACGCAAGCAGCAGCTGGGCGTTGCCACTGGTGGTGAACCTTCAGCTACAACAGCTTCTGCTATTACTGGTGGGGCTAAGAAGAACCAAAGCGAAGTGCTGACAGCCGAGTCGATCCAGGCGAAGATCAAGACGTTGGAGCGATCGCTCAGTGAACTTGCGACTGAGTATGAGGAAGAGCAGACTCGAGCATCGCGCGATGTGGTGGTGCAAGAGCAGAAACAAGAAGAGGAACTCGACCCGCTCGACTCGTTTATGGCGTCGACGACGCGCGAGCTGCACAGCACGCAGTTGTCTTCAATTGAGACGAGGAAGCAAGAACTGGAAACTGAGCTGCGTCGCCAGCGCCAGCTTTTGGTCGTCGCAACACCGGCATTAGCGCACGTACCCGCTCGTGTTGAGTCCAAGCCAAAGCCAGAATCCGCTGAGAGAGAACCTGTTGTTCCTCCTCCACAGCAGCAGCAACAGCAGATCGAGAAGGAACCAGTTGTGCCAAAGACACATCAACCTGAGGTCGTCTCCAAGCCACGAATTGTCTCATCGAAGCGACTAGCCGAGCCACGGGAACCAGTAGAGCAAGCGGATGAGACGGACAGTAACTCCAAGGGAAAGAAGGATTCTTCGAGTCCGAAACCTCAAAAGAGCAACACAACGTCCAGCGGAGCTGACGCACCACCAGCAAAAGCGGACACGTTGCAAACGAAGAAGCGACGAGTGGTTGGTCCTGCGCTCGGTCCAGCTCGACCGTCTGCGGTGGCTGCGAAAAGAAAAGACGGCGACGTGACTGGGATTGGCAACGAGGCGAGCACGCTGGAAGGAGGCGACCGCGTGTGGGTGCCGCCCACGAACCAGACAGGCGACGGGCGAACGAAACTCAACGACAAGTACGGCTACTAACTTGACATAAAAATCAGAGACATTGAGAAAACTTGGCTTTCTGTGAATACTTGTACATACTTCCTGGGAGTTAGCGCAGAGAAAGTGGAAGGTATCGGAATCTGTACTGTGTCAAATTGATGCTCAGCTAACGCACAGACAGCAAAAACCTGCTCATATCTGTCCCATACATAATATGAGCACAGCACCACCTCTCACCGCCAATACAATCGAGGTATTCTGACTACTGATCGGTATCCTGGTGATGATCACCAGAAGCAGACAGCATGAATGAGGTTTCTGAATTGAATCATTTAATAATTGTCGGATGCCTCGTCTGATCACTGAGAAAGGCTGCATGCAAACTTAAATCAGTAAGTTTGATGACCATAAAATTCACATGAAATGTAAATGTTAGCTTTTCTTTTGGAGAAAAATATAACTCCGCGCAGTACATTTCATGCACCTCAGTACATTTGGCATCATCGAGGCTTTTGGTGTCCTCCAACTCGTGATGAGTCCAAGCTGGAAGTAACTACGCGGGGTGTGTGTCACCGCGTCACTATCCTATGATCCACCTTTGCAAAATCAGCAATCTGTCAACAAAAAGAGTATGTTCCACTTGAGACGAATCCACCGCAGGCGAGTTACCAAGAAGGGAACCTGGGGCCACGTCAAAGGACCAGCAGATCCAAGAGAAAATGGATTTTATCTTGCGCTTTGATCAGTCTGCAAGTGAAACGGAAATATGGCAGGCTGGAAGTATTAATGCGTAGTGTGTGTGGTGTGTGGTGCCAGCTAAAAAGCACTGAGGCGGAGGAGCCTTTACGTTGAATATGTTGGTTTTGGGACGTATACAAATCGTTTGTCAACACCGGAAAAATCTGTCAACGAAGTACAGTGATATATGTGGCCATGTATGGGACAAGTTCAGTATTTTTGAGTTGTTTACTGTACCTTTGTCTCTTGACTTTCAAGAAGCAAAAGTGAGAGGCAAGCCTTCAAACGCAAGACGCAGCCGAACCAAACAATCCAAGGCATTCTAACTAGCTATAATAGCTCGGTTATAGTACTACCAGTATCATGAGAGGAGCTGGTTCGTTTCCAATAATGCGAGACCAAGACTGCAATGGATTAGCACCCTCCAGATTTGTAAACAGCTGTTTCCTTTCGCTTCATCTGATTGGCTGAAGAGGCGGCATCCGGTCAGTTTCCTTCATTTTCCCATGCGTTTTCTCTACTTTGTTCCAGCCGATCCAAATTGGATTTTGTGTCAAACACCGTCGTCGTGCCATCCAAATCGCCAGTTGTTTATCTTGGGAACCCAATTGCCCAATAATCACTTTTCACTGCGGTTCAGTATGGGTGTGTGACTGACATGCTCAGAAATTGCAGCGACCATCACTCCTGTCCTTGTCCAATACAGAGAAGTTGCAAGTTGACTTGAATCACTTGGCTCATTCCTCAATTTCTGAACAGCAAGCGAGCCCGCATTCTCTCAGCATCATCCCATTCACTGCACGAGAGAGACAGGCGGCGCTGTCATCACCTTCATCATCGTACATCTCGTCCCTGTGTGCGTGCTGCGTGGACCAGCATAAGAGAACAGCTCAGCAGATAACCACAGCCGCCGCGTCACCGCCCGCCGCTTCTTCACACCAAGCAGCAGCCAGCAGCCATGTCCGGATCGACCTCGTCCTCGTCCTCGGAGACGTCGGCGCTGCTCTCGCGCTGCCTCGCGAGCATCGTCTCGAACGACGTCGACTACGCGATCTGCCTCATGAACTCCGGCATGTTCGACCTCGACACAAGTAGCGACAGCGCGTCCACGAGCTGGCTGTCAAGCAGCGCGGCGACGGCGCTCATCGCGCAGCTCACGAGCTCGTCCAAGCTCTCGAGCGCGAGCAACGCAGGCACCTGTCGACTGATGTGCACAGCGCCGACGATGACCGCGTCGTCATCGTGCTGCGACGCGTCGTCGAAAGTGCTGGACTGTGAGACGACGTCCTCGTCGCTCACGTATTGCAAGCAAGTGATCGATGAGAGCTTTGCGCTCGAGAAGCAGTGCGGACTCTCGCCGGAGAACATTGGACTGATCGCCGCGTGTGCGACCATCGTGTTCATCCTCGGCGTGTTCATGGTGCTCTCTCGTGTGTACGCGAAGAAGCAGATCATATCAAGTGGCGACGCGCTGGAATCGCGGTTTGCAATCGCGACGCTCTCCAAATGGAAAGCTGCCCTCGCGGCGTGGTACCAGATCACGAACCTCGTGTGGAAGAACATGGTGATTCGGTTACGGCGACCAGTCTCGTTCATCATCGAGCAGTTCTTGCCGGTGCTGCTGGTGACTGGGCTGGTGTTCATCGCGAACCTGGACACGTGGTTTGGCAACTCGAGCTCCAGCAGCAGCGACCTGAACGACTCGGAAGCGTCGAATCGAACGGAGTCCATTTTCTGTACCGGTCTCGATTCTCTCAACGAGAGTGAGATTGGTGCCCCGACCGACACGATGAAGACCTTTTACTCCTCGGGGCAGACTGTGATTGGTATGTTCTTGCTGATCAGCTACATCAAGTTCGTGTCAACGACGACGACCACGATGGTGATCGAGAAAGAGACGCGCATCCGGGAGATCATGAAGATCATGGGGCTTTCCGACTTCACGCTGCTCTTCTCGTGGGTCGTGACAAATGCGATCGTGTCAACTCCGCTCGCGTTCGCTATCGCTGCCGAGTTGAAGTACGGGAAAGTGTTTGCAGGTGCTGAATACGCTACGCTGGTGTTCCTGTTTTGGGCTTTGAGCTTCTCGATCGTGGGCTTCAGCTACTTCATCACGCCGTTCTTCAACAAGTCGAGGACCGCGTCGATTGCGTCAGTGCTGATATGGCTCATCCTGTTCTTCCCGTTCTTCCAAGTGCAGCCAAAACCGAACTCGGATAAATACTGGGCTGCGTTATCGCCGCCGACTGCGTTTGCGCTCGCTGTGGACGAGCTTCTCCGCCGAGCCCAGCTTGGTACTGGACTTGCGTATTCGATCGCTATCATCGAGTCGCCGATTACCGTCCCGACCGCGTTTGAAATGAGCTGGTTCCTGATTTTGGACTCGTTCCTGCTCTTCGCCCTGGGCTGGTACTTGGAGCAAGTGCTGCCGCAACAGTACGGGGTTCGCAAGCCATGGAATTTCCTGTTTAAGCTGGAGTATTGGACGAACCAGCCGCGACAGAAGCCGGACGACTCGTTTGTTGTGACCACTCCACGTGATGATGCGTCTTCTTCGCCTCGCACAGAAAGTCCGTACTCGTCCGGATCTAACATGATGCTCCAGCACCAGTTTTCGAGTGACGGATCGATCGTCTTGATGAAGGAGCAGTCGTCCAAAACCGTGGAGCCGGTCAACAAAACGCTGGCACTTCAAGAGGGAAAGGGGACATGTCTGCAGATTCGCGGTCTTCGCAAAGTGTTCCCTGGGGACGACGGCATCGAGAAGGTCGCCGTGAATCAGCTGGACCTCACCATGTACTCGGGGCACATCACTGCGCTTCTGGGCCACAATGGTGCCGGCAAAACCACCACGATCTCGATGCTCACAGGTCTCATCACGCCGACGTCGGGAGACGCGATGCTCTACGGACGATCCCTGCAGCACGACTTCAACGAACTGCGCCAGATCATGGGCATCTGCCCGCAGCACGACGTGCTGCTGAACGAACTGACTGTTGAAGAGCACTTGCGGTTATTTGGCACCATGAAGCACGTCCCACCACACAAGCTGAATGAAGAAGTGGAGAAGATGATCCAGGAGGTCGGACTCACGGAGAAGCGCAAGACGCGGTCCAAGGACCTGTCTGGCGGTCAGAAGCGAAAGCTCAGTGTCGCGATCGCCTTCATCGGCGACAGCAAGCTCGTGTTCCTAGACGAACCAACATCCGGGATGGATCCGTACTCGCGCCGATTTACGTGGAACTTGCTGCAGCGCAACCGCGATGACCGCGTGATCGTGCTCACGACACACTTCATGGACGAAGCCGATATCCTGGGCGACCGCATCGCGATCATGGCGGACGGAGAGCTTTGTTGTGCTGGAAGCTCGTTGTTCTTGAAGAACCGATACGGCGCGGGGTACAACTTGACGATCATCAAAGGGCCACACTGCGACGTGGAAGCTATTGGCGCGTATTTGCGGCGATTTGTACCGGACGCAAAGTGTCTGAGCAACTTCGGCTCGGAGACCGTGTTCCAGCTGCCATCAGCTTCGTCCTCGGTGTTCCCCACGATGTTGCAGTCGCTGGACGCACACATGAGCCAGCTTCGAGTTGTACAATATGGCATTTCTGTGACAACGCTCGAGGAAGTGTTTTTGCGAATCTCGAGAGATCGTGAGGACGGCAACATAGCGGACGTCGACTGCGCGGATCCCGCGAGGAAAACTTCGGCAACGTCTGCGTACTCGAGACCAACATCTGGGTCAATTACATCGACAGCTACCTACCAGCCAGGATTCTGGATGCAATATTCGGCACTCGTGATGAAGCGCTTCCGAATCACCAAGCGAGACCGAAAGAGTTTGACGAACGCAATCATCATCCCGCTGCTGTTCCTGATCATTCTCATCTTGCTGCCTGAGATCGACGTTGCCAACTTTTTGCCAGACGACTACGCCTCGGGAATTGCATCGGCAGGTCAACAAGCGAACTGCACATCGGCGAATTTCACGATGGTATCCTACGACACGAATGACCAGCAACGATGTCTGTCGGCGCGCTTCGACTATTGCGACTTGGGAATTATTGACTGCGACGCGACTGCATGCTGCAACAAGTTCAATGCGATTTCTCCGTACTACGCGTGCAACCTTTGCGACCGCACCGTTTCCACGTCGACCACGCCCCACACCCCATGCTACAACAGCAACTGCTTGGAGCGCGACGGCGCCAAGTTACAAGTCACTTTGAACGGCTTTCTGGTGGCAATCGTCGTCATGCTGGCGTTTGCATTCATTCCGGCAGCTGTGGTGGCGTTCATCGTCCGCGAGAAGAACCCGATCCAGAACGCGAAAAGTCTGCAGTTGATTTGCGGCGCAGATATCTCGGCTTACTGGCTCTCCAGTTGGACGCATGACATCGTACTCATCGCGGTCTCTGTCATTGCTGCCGCCATCATGGTGCCATACTCCAACCGCGCGCTGTCCAGTTCAATGGAGGCTTTGGGAGTTGCCGCTTTGGTCGGAGCGCATGCTCTCGCTGTGATTCCTCTGGCATACCTCTTCTCGTTCCGCTTCGAGAAACACGCCGTGGCTCAAACGTCGCTTCTGGTGTTTGCGCTTGGCACCGGTGGATTGCTGAGCATCTTCTCGTTCTTGTGCCGCATCATCAACTTCGAGCTGGCGCCAAGCGTGGAGAACAGCATCACGCTGTCGGAGCTGGACCGAAACTACCTGCGATGGATATTCATGCTCTTCCCAGGCTACAGTCTCAACAACGGCATTTACGAAATCGCATCCCGTAAGCTCAGCCGCGATTCGCTGTTTGGAACCAGCTCGACTCCGAAGCCGTCGTCGTTCTTTGGTTTGTTTGAAGGACTCGGAAGTGACCCAGACTGCGTGTCTTGCTGGACCCGCAATGTCGCTGGATGCTGCAATCGCAATGTGTTTGACGTCGATGTCGCCGGTGCACCAGTCGTGTACTGCCTCCTCGAAGCGATCTTTTTCACGATCCTTGTGTTTGTGATCGAGAACCGAAGCGTTCGGTGGAACTTGGAGCAAAAGCGCCGGGCTCAAGCAGCAGCGGAAGACGACGACGTTGCTCGAGAGCGACGAAAAGTGGAGACGTCGCGTCCATCTGCGAACGACAGCATCTTCATCCGAAACCTGAGTCAGCAATACGGCAACGGAGGAAAGATCGCGCTCAACGACTTGTGTCTGTCGATTCCGAAGGGCGAGTGCTTTGGCTACCTTGGTATCAACGGAGCTGGCAAATCGACGACCATGAAGGTGCTCACGGGTCAGATCGCGCCAACCAACGGCTTTGTGTCGCTCGGAGGGTACGACCTGTCCCAAAGTCGCGACAAGGCTCGCACGGTGATCGGCTACTGCCCTCAGTTCGACTCGCTTCACGATTTGCTGACTGTAAAAGAGCAACTGGAGCTCTACGCGCGACTGAAGGGCATCCCACGCAACCTCGTGGCATTCGCAGTGGACGAGAAGATCAAAGAAGTGGGACTGACCGAGTACCAGGACAAGCTCACACGCGGTCTCAGTGGTGGAAACAAGCGCAAAGTGTCAACCGCCATCGCGTTGATCGGTGCGCCGAAGATCATCTTCCTCGACGAACCGTCGACGGGCGTTGATCCGAGCTCTCGACGCAAGATGTGGGATGTCATCGCCGCGGTCTGCGCGCAGAAAGAGTCGTCGGTGGTGCTGACGACGCACAGCATGGAAGAGTGTGAGGCGCTGTGCACGCGAGTGGGCATCCTGGTGAGCGGCAAGCTGAAATGCCTCGGAAGTGTGGAGCACCTCAAACAGAAGTTTGGTCGCGGGTACACGGTAGAAGTGACGATCCGAGAGCCGCAGCAAGACAGGGTCTCCAAGTTGTGCGATGATGTGGAGCGCATCCTCGGAGACGCATCGAACATCTCACGAGACAGCGTGATGAACGTGTGCTCGACGTTGGGTGTGGCGAAGCGTGGACAGATGGTTTTGACTGGCGACGGCAACGGCTGGGTGCTGGGAAGCTACCTGGAGTCCATGGGATCGATCCCTATTGACATTTTCGCGTCGTGGTGGTTGTCGGAGGACTTGAGCGACGCGCTGCAGGCTTTCTTCCAGACAGAATTCGCGGGTTCGCAGCTGGTCGAGCACCAGGGCGATCACTTCCGGTTCCAGGTGCCGAAGCAGGGATTGCGACCGCACATGATCTTTGGTTTGCTCGAGCAGAACAAGGCGAAGCTCCAAGTGAACGAGTACGGCGTGAGCGAGACGTCGCTCGAGCACATCTTCAACAACATGGCAGCGCAGCAGGACGAAGAGCGCTTGGTCACGAACGGGATGTACGACGAGAACGCCAACCGCCACTATGGTCAGTACGGTGGAGGTGGCTCTGGTGGTGCTCTCGCTCCGGACAACATAGAGCTTCGTCCGAGCAGCATGCAGTCGATTCGCTCTTACCACCGATCGAACTCGCAGCGCGGATCGTCCTTCACCGCCTGAGAGCATGATCATCAGCAGTAAATAGCGTGTATCAAACGAACTCGTGCTGTGAACTACGTACGATAAACCGAATAAATACAAACTCGATATGTAATTATACAAACCTGCTTGCGCTCGCATTGCGAGAAAAATTCAAAGTGGCAACCCTTGTTGATCCTCGATTTGAGGGCAATATGATGATGGCCGAAGTTGGAAGCTTCGCGGACGGAAATGAAGTTCATCCAAATGGCTGAGCAGGCCATCTTGGTGCGCTCGTTGCTTCCTAATCGTCACATTCTTGCAAAAATCAAGATCCGGATTAGGCGAATACAGAGAGAGTAGGTGGCAAAACTCTCTTCGTTAAGGCGCACAGTACGCCATCATCGCAACAAGAGCTTCCCACAATCAACAATGAGCTATGGATGTGAACACAGAGTCTCCTGTGGGTGGTAGTACTGTATGCGCGACTCGCCAATTCATTCGTGGAGCTTCGTCAGTCCTCTTCTAAAGGGAGGAACGAAGTAACACCCTGGAGGTTGGTACCGTGGCAGTCGAGCTACAGTACCTACCGCTGCTGTGTCAATAGACTTCGACAGAAAGCGAGCGAGTTAGAGTCCCGGGTGGAGGCCGAGCACTCCTGGGGTCGGCTTGCCCTGCACCTCGCCAAAGTACAGCGCGAAGGTCTGCTTCCACATCTCCACGCGCTCGCGGTCCTCCATGAAACTCGCGAACTTGGCCACGTTCGCGTTCGGG
>JAADVK010000148.1:0-43940 GCA_023334975.1 Globisporangium sylvaticum
AACAAAGAGAGACGACGCACAGAACCACCCGCATGAGGATTCCAGATAATCTAAATTGGCTCGCCCGCCAGCCTCAGAAACTCAGGTTGCTGGCACTGAAAATGCGATCCTGTGATCCTGCGATCTGCCATCCCATTCTCCAAAACAGAAGACGCGACTCTGCGATCTGACTGACAAACGAACCCATTCTGGCACGCCCGCAGCCACTAGCCAACCACAATAGCCGCCAAGCTCAAGCGCCAGCGCCAGCTCGACGTCTCACGATTGTGATAATTGTGTTGACTGGCGCGCAACCTGAGACTGAGACGGAGTGAGACTTTTCACACTTCAACTTGGCTACATGTATACTACATGTATACGCTGTATACCTTTTTTGCGTGAAGCGAGCATCGGAGGTCAACCTCTGATTCCCTTAGTAAGTGCCAGCTGCCCTTCTTACTTCACTACACTACTCTCGAACTCGCGAGCGGGTTTGCTCGCAGATGCGCGAATGTGTGTCAGCCCAGGAGAATTCACTTACTGGATGCGAAGCAAGTCACTGCAAAGGCGTGCGCCAGTCCCAGTCGCTTCAACATAATCACTTCCGCATTTCATCTCAAGCACTCAAGCCAAACACCACACCGCCAAGCTTCCAGCCAACCAATCAAGTCGCCATGGGCCACAAGAACAACGCCAAGCAGCAGCAAGAGCAGACCAAGCCAGCGCCAGAGAAGAAAGTTGCGGCGCCAGTGCCAAACAAGCAGCAGCAGCAGCCAGGTGCCAAGGACATGCAGGGCGGCGGCAAGAAGTAGTACCCCTCGCACACTCTACTACTCAATCAAGGCAACCCACTCCAGGTTTCGCGAATCAACCGAGCCCGTCGGTCGGTCGGATATTACGAACCAAAGAGGCATAAATATATAGAAACTTTTTCTTCTACCAAGAACCCACGCCCGCCCACTGACTGGTTCCTCTCTCCGACCATCTACAGAAAGCAATGCATCGTTCGTCGTCCATGCAGTCACCTCCAAAGCCCACTGTGGCGTTCACTGTGGGACGCTGGCGATGGCGGCGGCGTGGCGCAGCTCGGTTCTCCTCCGTCTTTGTCCGACGATCTCTCCAGTTTCCTCTGGGAAATCTGTTTCACGCGAGCGAACCCATCGAGCGATCCATAGAAAGAAAATGCGCGCGCCAATTCAAATCGCACTCCGAGCCAGAATTTAGAGCCAATAGTCTTATAACACAGACAAGACAAACAAGACGCAGCTTCCGCTGACTCTAAAAAGAGCCAAATATGCGAACGAAAAGGATGCAGAATTTCGTGCGAAGCCGACCTTCAAGCGTTCCCAGAGCATAGAAATCGGGTTCTCCACTGACAGACAACACACCACAGTGCCAAGAGCTCCAGGGTTTTTCCACAATTACGAAAAGCTTATTCCAGCGACAAGAGAAAGAAGCTCGAAGAAGCTCGAAGAAGCAATAGAGAGCGAACTTGGGGACTTTATAGAGCACTACTGTAGGTAGGTAGGGCTCACAAGTGAGTACGAGGCCTGGAAGACAAAGTGCTTGCATGTCTGGACTACTGCTGTTGTAATTGTGTGGGGAAATTCATGAGAGTTGCTTGTATGCGCTGTGTGTTCTGGCGATCATGTCCATGTGGGTCCTAATATTTTGGCTTGTGAGTCACAGGCGAGTGACGCAATTGTGGGGGCGATAGAGCGGGCGATGGGGCGAGCGTGATTGGCGCAAACAGGTGACGTTTGTGGGGGAAAGAAAACAGCCAATGAACCCAGTCTCACCTCTCATCTTGAGAACAAGCGTTCTTTCAGTAGATACAGTATAAAATACAGGTTATTGAATGGATTTTATGTTGTTGTATTGTAGTTTAGATTCGACTACTGTTATATAGAGGCTTTTCTAAATTATACAGGCCTAATGTAATAAAGTCGGGGTTGGCTGCACAGTCACTGTACTTCCCCAAAAAGCCTGCCAGCACTGGATGCAAAGGGCGAAAAGCACGCCCAAGAGCCCCACGAGAAGAGCTCCAGACGCCAGTATTCCTCATCTTCTCGCGTTCTACCCGCTCGCTCACTGTAGCTCAGCAGCAGCAGCAGGCTCTTCATTCACTCGCTCATTCATTCACTTTGCGTATCATGGGCGTTGAGCGCAAGCGCAAGCAGCCGGCAGCAGCAGCGTCATCGCGCTCCTCCTCTTCCTCTACTTCCTCTCTCAGCACAGCCGCCAGCAGCGCAGTCGCCACCGCTCACGACCATGACCAGCACCCGCCCGCGCGCCACGCCAAGTTCTACGCGATCGCCGCCATCACCGACCCGCTGAGTCCGCCTCGCGCAGGAAGCGCTCCCGATAGACGGCGGTCGCCAGTATTAGCAATAGCAGCAGATGATGAGCCTGAGCCGAAAGCTGCAGGTGTAGTGCTGCACCGCCCCGCTGCCGAGACCGACATGTCGCTGCTGCCGCGGTCCGTGATGGAGCTCGTGTTCTCGTTCGCGATGAAGGACCTGTCGCTGAAGCTCGGCCCCGCCAAGTGCAAGGGCTGGAAGCGCGTGAGTCGCGAGAAGATCGACATCGACAAGCTCGCGCGCTGGCGCGGCGTGTGCACCTACTGGCGCGAGCTCATCGACGAGCTCATCGCGAGCTTCAAGCAGCGAAGGGTCAAGATCAACTTCTCGTACAAGAGCAGCGACCAGGTGCTCACGAGTGTGAAGGAGATCATCGCGCATGGCGACCAACTCGTGGATTTACGCGTCGCGCTCTACGGGTACTACGACGTGCGCCAGGGGCTAGACGCCGCGAGCCGCATCCCCTGGCACGAGTTCCTGCAGCACTGTCCGAACCTGCAGCGGCTCGACCTCTCGGAGATGACGTTCCTCACGCGCACGCACATGGGCAAGATCGTGCAAGCCGCGGCGCAGTACTGTCTCAAGCTCCAGGCGCTCATCCTGCCGCTGCCGCTCGCGTGGGACAAGTACGCGCGCTTCTACAGCCGGATCGCCGAGGGCGAGAGCAAGTTCGCGCTCGACGACGAGATCTTCCAGGAAAAGCTCGAAGGCGCGCTCGCGCGCTGGTTCACGCGCGGCCGCCACTCGGGGCTGCGGCAGCTCACGGTCGCGCACACGCTCTGGACCTCGAACGCGTTTATCGCTGCGGTGACCAAGTACTGTCCGCACATCGAGGTGCTCGACGGCTGGAAGCTGACGTACCTGTGCGACGGCTGGGCACCGATCACGTGCGACGAAGAATGGAAAGTGACGGACGCGACGTGGGCAGAATTCTGCAAGACGTGCGTGTACCTGCGCGAGTTCAACTGGGCGGTCGTGCCGTTCACCGACGCGTTCTTCCGACCGTTTGGCGCGACCCCAAAGGTGCTGCTCACGGATCTGTACTTGGATTTCTCCGACTCGTTCGGCGCTGAAGAAGGTACAGAGGACGTGTCGATGAACCCTGTAGTCCCGGGTTTTGGTGCACGAAGGATAACCACTTTCCCACCGGCGCCACAACCACTACCTCAGCCACAGCCCCAGCCTGAGCCACCGCCGACGGCAGAGTACGTGGACATCTCCAAGCCCTACTCGTCCGAAGGGCTCTGTGCCTTGGTGAGCGGTCTCCCGTTCCTCACAAAGCTCAAGGTGTACCTGCACCCGAGCTCTCGCATCGACGTGAACGTCTTTGACGACCAGTTTATCATCCAGCTGTCCAAGTCGACGCCGTACCTGGAGCAGCTGAGCATCGTCGAGGCCGGTCAGTACGAAGGCGCGGAGGCGATCGAGACGATCACGGAGAAGGGGTTGACCGCGCTCGCCGGAATGTCGTCGCTCTCGGACGTGGCGTTCACCGCGATCGAAGAAGTCTCGGCGGACGGCCTCCTCGCGTTTGTGCGGAATCGGTCGTCCCACTGCGCGCGCCAGCGGAACATCAAGGTTGGGGTGATGAAAGGCATCGGGATGTGTATCATCGACATTTTGAAGACCATGGCCAAGGACGAACCGGGTTCGTTCGAAGGCAAGCCGTTCGCGCTCGTGATCGAGGACCAGGGGTTCTACCGGGGCCGGTCCGCTGATCCCAAATCCGTGAAGCGTGTCGAGGACAAGATGCACTCGCTCAAGACGCTGCTGGAGAAGAAGCACCCGACCGTCAAGTGCCAGCTGACGCTCGCGAAGGAGAGGGGTCCGCTGCGCCGTGATCTTCCCAACCGGATCGCCAAGTTCGCGATCTTCAGCACGTCGTGGTCGTTTCCGGACTCGTTCGGAGGCACTTTCTACCGCGGAGACATCGCCTATGACGCCAAGGACCAGGGCAAGAGTCCGTTCGAAATGATCCTCCGGGTCGGGTGAGAGGAGAGAAGAACAGTTTGAAGACTATGGTGAAAACCGAGATGAAGAGCAGGTAGAGGCAGCCAAGCACCTAACAAGGACAAAGCGTGACTGTCTGTGAGGATGATAGGAAAATGGGGGTGTTCAACTAGTGTAACATGCTGTAAATTAGAGAAACTGCTTGGTGCAAAGAACGATTTCAATCAAGCACATGCTTGCTTGAAATGTGTCCGATTTGCGACACTGTTCTGTTGAGAACAGTAGCTTCTTGCGATTTAGACATCCATGTTTACGAAAATTACAAAATTAGACTCCAATGATGCCCATCAAAGCACAAAGCACAACTGACTGTCACAGTCAACACCAGTTCGAAAAAGCTGCCGAACAACACAACAGACAGACGCAACAAGCTGTGTCCACCGCGTCAGCTGCAGCTCTATCTGTCGTCCAGCGCGTCCACCAGCCACTCCAACACCAGCTTCGCCACCCGCGAGCGCCAGCGATGCCTCTGAAGCGCGCAGCTCCAGCCCCAGCAGCGACAGCGGAAGACACTAACACCACCAACACCACCAGTTCAAAGCGAAGCAGACATGGCGAAGAGAGCTCCACCATTGTCGTAGAGGCGACTGCGCAAACTGCTGCTCAACTGCCTCGGCCGCTCTTCACTCGCGTATTGGCGTTCGCTGTCAGCGGCTTTGTCCCCGTGGCGAAATGCGCACCACAGCGTCCGAACCTGCCGATCCGCAAGCTGAGAACCATGGCGCTGGTGTCAAACGAGTGGAAGAATGCGGTGCGTGCTGTGGTTCAGGAGTTTATCGTGAACGTCTTTCAGGTGAAACTACTCGATGCGCAATCAGAAGATGACTTTGACGAGCTACTGAGCGAATTCGAGCGACGCGGAGACCAATTGCTCGATGTGCGTGTAACGATCGACACAAAGCTCAAGCCAAAAGACCTGGCGCTCTTGGACTGGGATGCGCTGTTCAGCAAGTGCCCAAAGCTGCAGCGCCTTGATCTACAGAATGTCCCGCTTGAGCACAGCGCACTGGCTTCGATACTGGATGCTGCATCCTCAAACTGTCTCGAGGTGGAAAGTCTGATTTTCTCGAGAAGCAGTTCGTCCACCAAAGCAGCGAAGAAAGCGAGTGCTGCAAACTACGAGAAGCTGTACGAAGCGCTCGAGAAGTGGAGCGAGGGTGCAAATCACCTCAAGCAGCTGACGATTCCAAATCGCCAAGAAGACGACGCCGTGGCGCCAACCTCCAAATTTCTGGAGGTGGTTGCCGAGTGTTGCCCGTCGCTGGAGTACCTGGATGGCTGGAAAGCAGCATACAAAGTCGAGGACTTTGTCGAGTGCGACGAGAAATGGTACATTTCGCCGAGTACCTGGGTACGATTCTGCGAATCAACAGGCTCCTCACTGCGCGAGTTCAACTGGGCAGTCGCTCCGTTCCACGACGACTACTTTCAGATCTTGGCGGCGTCGCCAAAGCCGAAGCTGCGGAGATTGTGTCTGACAGTGAGCGAAAGCTGGAGCTGGGACGACTTCAAGTTCCAGGAAGAACAGAAAGAAGACGAAGACAACCTCCTGTCTGACGAGCTGGTGTCTCCACCATCCGCCGATACTCTGTCATTGCTGGCGAGAGCAGTACCCCACTTGGAGCAGCTTCACGTGATTTTACATTCCAACATGGAAGAACCAGGTTCAGTCGACGCCGATGCCTTTGGGGACGGTTTCCTTATTGCAATCGCTGATTCCTGTCGTTCCCTTAGTGAGATCAAGCTCGTGGAGATCGATGCGGGTCAAGAGATTGCGCCGATCTCGACCATTTCAAGTGAAGGTATTGCCGCGCTCAGTCAACTCGAGCGTCTTCAGAATGTAGTCATCACGGGTGTTGAAGGCAGGGAGCTAGGGGTGTTTGCATTCATCAAGCACTGGCGAGACTCCAAGAGACAAAGGACCGTGGACATTGGGATTGATCAGGGTGAGAGCGGTCGGGCGTTCTATGACGAAGCGCTCGACCTGCTAACAAAGATCCTTGAGGACATGGATGGTGAAGAGGATGACGATGCGATAGTGCCGAACATCGCGGTCAAGGTCCGCAATTTGACGACTGACCCCGATTTCAAGAACAAGAGCCTGAAGAATTTCTGCAAGGACTGGAACAAATTGGTGCGAGAGATCAAGACGAAGCGGTCATGGCTTCGCATCGCGATTGAGGCAGACGGCGTGCTGGAAGAAGGCTCCGTGTCGGCGTTCAGCACGATTGGGAAAATTGTCGTGTCCTCGAAAGAAGCGGATCTGACGGTGTTTGACGAGCTGGCTTCGCTCAGCCCTCCTGCTGTCGCTGTTGTCCAAGCCAGAGCCAAAGGAAAGAGGGAGAGCGTGGAAAGTGTGGAAGCTCAGTCCAGCCAGGAGAACCAGAGCAGCAGCGTGTCAGAGGACGACGACTCGGAGGGGTATGGTAGTGTGGTGGAAGAGTCGGAGAGCTCGGCATCGGAAGCGACGAACTCGGACTCGGAGCCGGAGCCACCGGCAGTTCGTCGCCGCCACAAACCGTTGAAGAGACTGAAGCGCGCGGCTCCGATTGCGATGGAGAGTGAGGAGAGCGGCTCGGAAGAAGAAGTAGGTTCTGGTCCAAGCGCCAGCGACTCGGTGGAGATTTTGTCAGTTGACTCCGCCGATTCGGATTAATTTACTGTAAGAAAACTGGATAACCTTCTTTTTGCTATTTCATCCAAACTCGCACGAGGATGATGAAGTCGTCTTTATTGCAGCTGAATGATGCAAGTATCTGAATGTTGGGCGATCTTTTCCTGTATCTTCGAACTGAGTAAGCTGGTACGAGTGTATAAAACCAGTTTCCCCACTCGCGCGACGTCCTTGTTCATTATCAGTGATGGGGCGATACTGACTCTCGCGAAGCCGTCCTTGTCTCTGCTATTCGCTGATGGTTTCTCTCGCAGCACAGCGACAAAGCGCAAGTGCGAGTGCCGGTGCTTCATTTCCGCAAACGCGGTCTCCAGAAAGTTCTTTTTGAACACGAAGCCCCGTCGGCACGAAAGCGAGATCGCCAGTGGCTTGCCACAATCAACCGTAGTTGTGTCCCCACTGGTGCTCAATCTGGTCAGCAAATCGCTCACAATCTCTCCAAACTGGCTGCCGAGTTCACGGATCTTGACGATTTTGCTTGAAGCACCAGAGTTCGCTGGGAAATCCTCAATGAGCGATAGAATCCCGTTCGCAGAGCACTTTGCGCCTTGCAACTCGACTGATCTCAGATTTTTGAGACTCGCGAGCGCTTGGATCCCGTGGTCGGTGATCGAGTTCATGAGCGACGAGCCTCCACCGACCTCGCGAATGCGCACACTCTCGAGTCGTGGACAGGAACGCACCAGCTCTGTGATGAACTGGTCATTGAACACCTCGCCGTCGATCATCTCGTCTAAGTGCGGGTACACGAACGCATGCGAAGGCTGGATGCGGTGCAGGATCACGTCCAGCACCTGCAGCTTTGGACACGCGCGGACGACCGTGCAGAGCCCCTCGGTTGAGTACTCGCTGCGCCGGATGCGGAACGGCGCCTTGGCGTTGTACGTGAGCTGCAAGTGCGTGAGCTGCGGCTTTCTTGACTCCCCAAACGGGAGGAAAAAGTTGTCGGCGAACGGCACGACGACCCAGCTGAACTCTCTCAGGTACACGCACGTTGAGCAGAACTTGGTCCAGACCTCCTGGGACACACAGAGACTCTCTTCGGACACGACAAAGCGCAGGTCATTGTACGACCGCTTCCAGCCGTCCAGGTACTCGATGGTCGGGCAAAACCTGGTGACCATCGTGAGAAACTGGTTCGACGTGTGATGGTGGTCGAGGGTATCGCGACTTGGCACCGTGAGCTGCAGAAGGCCTCTGGTACCACCAGTATCGGTATCGGAAGGTTGGTACCAGCGAGCCATTGCGGCGTAGAGCGCTCGGAAGGTCTCGTCGATCGTCGCGTCCACCGCTTCCGCGTGGATGTGCTCCTTCATGGGCATCACGAGCGCCTGCATGTTGCCACAATGCCTGGACGCGGCGTCGAGGAGGTCTCCGATACCAAAGTGGTGCAGCGGTACTTTGGAGAGATCCAGGCGCTGCACGTGCGGGCAGTGCACAAAGAGCGTGTCCCAGTCGATCCATTGCGGATGGCAATTGGTATCGACGACATTGGTATCAGCGCTGCTACCATCTTCAGTATCATCACCATCGCCAACATCGGCATCTTTCGTTGTAGTAGAAGTATCAAGCGTCTGCCACCAGAGCCTTTGCTTCGGTACCACGATGTGGATGCGCAGGTTCTGCACCAAGTGGCCGTGCTGCTTCAGAAACTCTTCATACTGTTTTTGCTGCGCGTCTTCATTGCCGATCGTGAAGTGCAGCGTCAGCACGCGCGTCTCGTAGCTCTTGAGCAGCGTCTCCGTCACGCGGCGCCACGCTTTGCACACGCGCGCGAGCAGCAGCAGGCCCGCCGTCGAGGGCTCCGTGGCGCGCTTGGCAAAGTCACCTCGTGCTGCTGATACTGATACTTCTAGCGCCGAAGACGCGACCGGAATCAGCGCTGGCGCGTGCGCGAACGCGAGGATCTCCTGCAGCACTGCAACGGGCAGCGCCGCCTCCGCCATCTTCACTTACTGAAGTATCCAAAGTATCACAAAGTATCAGACGAGGTACCACAAAAAGGAGGCAAGACGCGATTTCATTGGCTATAAATGCGGGGTCTATTTGGTACTTAAGTATCAAACACTTGATACTCAATAAAAGTCGTGCTTGGCGAGCCGCGCCGTGCGCTTCTGCCTCCGGTTGGCGCGCGAGCTCTTCTGTTTGTGGATCTCGAACGCGTCGTCACCCTTGGAGACGCCCAGGAGCGTCGCTACGTGCACGAAGCCGCCGTGCTTCTTGCGGATCGCGTGCACGAGCTCGTGGTGCCCGAGCTCCTTGAGCAGCTTGGTATCAGGAAGCTGCATCTGTTGGGTCTTTTTGGTATCAGCGCTTACGAGGCCCAGCTCCTTGGATATCTCGCGGAGTGCCTGTCATATACAGAGCATGTCAGCTGTGCAATTCATGGGAGTGGCATCGGCAAGAAACGCCAGCGTCCTCACCTTCAAGACGTTGCTGAGGTTGCTAAAGTCGGCGGTGGCGCTCTTGCCGTCATCGCTGGTTGAGAACAAGCGGCGTGGCGCTTGATCCCACGAGCTGTTGGTGGTGGCGGCGGTCGGCAAAGTATTGCACACAGCAGCACCGCTGATGCGCCGATGCTGGAGCAGGCGCGTAGCTGGGAAGAGCCGTCGCAGCGCGGCCATGGTGCTGCTTTCAATTGCTTGTGTGTCGTTTGCGTCTCTCGTTGTACTGGTGCTGCTTTGCCACTGCTTGATGCGGTTCAGCTGACCAAACTCGAACCGGTTAATCTCGCAATATTTGAGACCGAACCGTGCCTCTTCAAGGCACCAACAATCTGCGACGTGTGAGAAAGAGTGAGCCCAAAAGGACGCCGACGGACGTTGATTTACTTGCTTGATCATGTCGTACGACACGCTCATTGACGACCTCATCTCGCTCTCGCGCGCTGATACCAGCGAACCCAAGACCGCGACGGCGCGTGAGCTCGTGCTCGACGGAGACGTCGATGGGCTGCGGCTGCTGCTGCAGAGCGAACGGGAGAGCGCCACCTCAGGCTTCCGCGTGAACGCGCGCAACCCGCACAGTGGACGAGCGCTGTTGCACGAAGCCTGCGCCGAGGGCAACCTCGAGATCGCCAAGTTCCTGCTCGAGAAGACCGACGCGGACCTCATGCTGCGCACAATGCTGGTAATGCCCAGGAAGGTCCAATTTACCTTCTAGTTGCCACTGTAACTGATGATTGTTTGCTGGTTGACTGAATGGATAGGGTCGCAGCACTCCGCTGCACCTCGCAGTGACCAACAACCACCGCGCGGTAGTGTTTCTGTTGCTAAGCTATGGAACGGACGCGCTCAGCCGAGATCGTTTTGGCTGCTCGCCGATGCACTACGTCAAGTCGCTCACCGTCGCGAAGCTGCTCATCCAGTACGGAGGCAAAGTTCTGGACTACAACTCGGTCAGTAGTTCTCTTAGTCTCTGCTCTACGGTGGCTAATCATTCGTACCTTAAGTACTCATCCATACTTTGTGTTTGCCCTTGTGCTAAGAAACGCAAGAACGCGCTCGAGAGCGTGCCGATCTTTGCGGAGAGCGGCAACGTCGAGGACGACGCCACTCGCAGAAATTTCCAAAAGTTCCTCAAGCGCCAAGCGGAACTCGAATACAAATCCAAGTTGGAGAAGCTGCGGCAGCTCAAGAAGCAGCAGAAGCAGTCTTCGACAGCAGCTCAGGTCGGAGGCAAGAGCTCACCGGGCAGGAAGCACGCCGCCACCTAGTAGTAAAAACTCTCAAGACCATTCCATTCTTTGCAAATTGTGTTTGCCTGAGTTCATTTGAACCTTTATAGGTTTGTTAGTTCTTACTTCTCATCAGCTGCGTAGGGATCACTTTCTTCGAGAACGAGCTCTTGCTTTGCGGTGCCGAGTCCCCAGTTTACCGGGTCTTTCTGGATCATTTTCTCGGTCAAGTACCGCAGAGTCGACGGGTTCAGCAGCGCTTGGGGTGGTGGCAGCGACTGCTGCTGCTGTTGCTGCAATGGCGGAAGTCCCTTGCGTTCCTGAAAGCGCTTTGCGTGCGAGTCACTGAGCAAATGCGTCAGGTCGATGCGGCCGTGACCGGGGACCACGATACTGGAGCCATCATCATGCTGTTCCTGTCCAGTGTCATCTTTCGTCTCGGCTTTCGTAGCCGCCGTTCGTGGTGAGAGCATGCGAGGGGGTGCCAAACGTGGAGACTGATGTGACTGCTGCAGCTCTTGCGCAACGGATCTACTCGTCAGCGGTTTGGTTTCTCCCTCAGTATCGGTCGATTCTCTCTTGGCATCCACATCTGCGTCTGCTTCCTTGAGTTTCTTCTTCGCCAGGCGCTCGCGGCGCTTTTTCTCCTTTCGCTTGCGCGATTCCTCTTCCTGGTGCGCCTTCTCGACCTGGAAGAGCAATTCCAGGCGGTGCCGCTCATCGTTGTGCTCCTTGGAAATGCGCTCCATGACGCTCTCCATCTCAAGCTGACCAAACACAGTACAAAGGTACGCAGGTGAGCAATTTGACAAGCTCTTTTTATCAAGTCAAGTAGAATCAAGTGCTCAACGTACCAGTTGGCTCGCATCACCAGCACCCGCATGCTTCAGTGTCGTATCCATCTGAGAGGCAGCTTGGTTCAGGGACATCTGCAGAGTACTACTTTGCTGTTGCTCCTCCTCTTTGCTTTCATCACTTCCAACAATTGTGTCTTTCGCTTCCTCAGTAGGCTCCAGGCTCGCTCCGTCCTCAGTCGCAGCAGCAGGCGGCTCGCCGTATCCGTCCCAAGCCGGCGACACGAACTGCTGGTTCATGTCCAGATAGCCGCACAGCGGAGGCGCTTCCCACTTGCTCTCGCCCGTGACTGAGTGCAGGTAGAAGAACGCCTGGGAGCCTTCGTCCCAGTCCTGGACCCAGTACCCGTCGTCGCGCACACCGTTGAGCTGGTCCTGGATCTGGTTCTGCACGCGAAGGCCCTCGGACTCGAGCAGCAACCACTCGAGCAGAAACGGCACGAGCGCGGCGTCGCTCTCCTGGATCTGCGAGAAGATGAACTCGAAGATCTCCTTTTCCTGGGACACCAGGTCTTGCTGGTAGTGGACCTTCTCCTTGAGAAAGAGGTACCTAGGGGGTCAAAGTTGATAACGAGCCAATTTCCAAGACAACGAACGGCGAGAGGCTTGGCCAACGAGCCAGGCAGAGAGTATTATGCCACGTACATTCTGTCCATCTCTGGCTGCGCCACGCTCTTGAACTCGAAGCACTGGGTCTTGACCTGCTTCAAGCGACTCTGGATCGTCTCGGTCTGCGCAAAGAGCCCCGCGAGTTCATTTTCTGATACTGTACCGCTAGAGAGCTGCTGCTGCTGCTGCTGGAGTTCGGCGTTCAGCTGACCGTCGATCTCTGAGGCCACGAGATGCAGCATTTGCTGCTTCATGGTCGCGTTCGCGTCTGCAATGCGTTGTGCGACGAGCAAATCTACTTTGAGTCTCTGCAGATCGATGGGAGAAATGATGGGAAGATGAAGAGTCAGAAGAAACGGAACGGTAGCTTGATACGAGAGAAAGTCGCATCCCCTCTCGGATTAAAGTTCTCTCGAGCTCTTTCATCCGATCGTCGGCTGCTGAAGGTGTCTCGGCGTCAGCTTTGGCTTCACCTAAACAATCATGAAGTCCTGGGGAGTTAGTATGCTGAGCCAGGACATTGGAAACCCACAGGAGGAAGTTTTAAGACGCATTCTAAAGCCACAATCTTCTCGTAGAACGAACTATACTCTTCAAACGCGAGCAGGGTCTTGATGAAAAACCGCCGCTCGCCCGACGCGTGCTCTCCCAGACGCGCGCTTTCCTCCAGCACAGCCACGAGGTCTTCCCCCGAGCAGCCCAGATCGGCGATCACTTGCTCCAGGAGCCGCTCGACGAGGTCCTTGAACTGCAGGAAAGTGTCGTACTGTTCCAGCGAGTAGCCCTGCGTGACGTCCTTCTTCTCATCGTCATCATTATGGTCATCCGAGCCTTTTGCATCCCCACAATTGGACTCGAACACGAGGAACTTGCGGAAATGGGTTTCGAGGAACTCGGTCACGGTGTCGAGCCACGCCGAGCTCTGCAGGAACTGCGCCACGGCGTCGATGAGGAACTCCTTCCCGCTCATGACGAAGGCATCGAGACGCAAGGGAAAGCGAATGAATTACGGCGAGGCTCGAACTCTGGAAGGGGGGCGAGAGTTTACAAATGTCGGGCCAGAGTCTGCTGGCTATCCTGAGCTTTTTGGCCGCCAGTTTCAAATTTCATAACTTCTTGAAACGTGGCATTCGGGTTACAGTCCAGTTCAGTATACTCGCCCAAAGCCATTTTGAAAGAAGGTGCCGAACCGAGCCAGGATGTCGTCATTCTCCTGTGCAATTTCCCACTCCAGTATCTATCTGCTTCTTGTGGTTACATTGTGAACAGCAGGAGGGAGTGTGAGGCACTGGCCTTCGAGAGCGCTCGCGAGGGCCAGCAGCGCTGTCCTGCGGCCCTCCTCGTTCGCGCCGCGAGCCCCCGAGTCTGGTTGTCCTCGCTGAGTTGCCAACGAGTAATTACCAGTACATCGATTCAATTTGCATGGTGGTGGTGCCCATCATGGCTTCAGTGCAGCCAAGAAGACTTTGAGTTTACTGCCAATTGGGCAAGTTGGAGAGGAGCCCTTGATACACTGCCACTTCAACCAATCCACAATGATTTTCAGCCAATCACAATCCATAATGTGTATATTAGCCAATGAAAATATATACTGATCGGTAAATCTAAGCCAACCAAAATTCAGAATGATCGGCTGACTGAACAGTGGGACACGTCCCGGATCAGGTCGCCACCTTGTGAGCTCGAAGGTGCTCGCCGGCTCCTGGCTGATTTGCCTCGGATGACGACGCGACAGAAGAGGTGGACAGATGGCTGCAAATCCCAACCAGCTGTTCCCCCCCTCGCATCGCCAGACTCCAGAGAGCGCTACCCGTACAGTCGTGCATCAATCAGCCCAGCCATTCCGGCATTTCGTCAGCGACAGAGAGACGCGAGAGAAAGAGAGAGTTCAAGCCAAGCCCAGTTCTGCGAACCCAAGAGCTACAATCAATTAGATCCTCCTCTAGTATACTACGAGAGAGAGAGATGATCTACACGTCGCCGTTCGGGAGCCTGCCGATCCCGCAGGACAGGACGCTCTGGGACTCTCTGGAGCTCCACGCGCGCAATGAAGCCACAGCGCACGCGCCGGCGTTCATCTGCAGCGTGTCGGCGCGCCAAGTGAGCTTCGCACAGATGTTCGCGCAGGCCCAGCGGATATGCGCCGGGCTCCATGCGCGCGGCATCAAGAAGGGCGATGTATGATACGATATGCTAAAGGCATGCCGACAATACTTGCTTGACACGGTTTGCTAACGCACTGGTGCTGATGTTTGGACATGCTGCTACCACACACAAGACAGGTCGTCGTGCTGCACTCGATGAACTGCATCGAGTACCCCGTGGTGCTCTACGCGCTGACTCGCCTCCAAGTGATCTGCTCGCCGGCGTCCCCGATGTTCAACGCGCAGGAGCTGAGCGAGCAAGCAATAGCTGCCAAGGTAGGTGCTGTATACTGTTGAGCCCTTCGCCACGGGCTGACAAGTTAGCTAGCAGGTGCAACATCATACTCATAGCCCGCTGCTTGCCCACGTGCTTGTGTCGCAGGCAAAGGTGATCATCTCCCACAAAGCGCTTGCTCAAGTGGCGCTCGATGCCGCCAGACTTGCAGGGATCAGCCCGACTCAGGTGTACACGATGGCGCCTGCATGTGGGAACGTGGACCTGGTGTCGATGGAGTACGTCCGACCCCTCTCGTTCTAAACATCCTCCATATTTATGATAGGACTGATCTGGTTACAATTCCTCTGTCTTCTTACTGCCACGACAGAGATCTGATCGCGAAGAACCTGCCGTTCCCGGATTTGCCGCGTATCGACCCGCAAGCAGTGGTGCTGCTCCCATTCTCCAGCGGCACGACCGGCCGACCCAAGGTAGGCCATCTTGCGTGTACATACAGAACCTAGGCGAAGTATCTAAACCTGTTGGTACTCCACTGCTGCGATTAATGAACACACAGGGCGTGAAGATGACCGCACGAGCACTGCTCGCGTCCACCATCAGCTTCAGTTTTATCGACCAGCCGGGCCAGTACACCCTCGCGCTACTCCCGTTCTACCACATCATGGCGACAACATTATCCAATTCGTGCATCTACACGGGCAAGACGGTCATAGTGATGCCGAGGTTCGTTCCCGACCAGTTCCTGAGCTTGGTCGAGCACTACAGGCTAGAGAAACTGCACATGGCGCCGCCCGTGGTGCTGTTCCTGGCGCAGCACCCGATGGTGGACAACTACAACCTCTCCAGCTTGAAAGAGATCGGATGCGGTGGCGCGCCGCTGGGGGTCGAGATCGAGAGCTTGGCGGAGAAGAGGTTCAACGCGACGGTTCTCCAGGGCTTCGGCATGTCGGAGCTCTGCGGTGGCGCCGCGTACTCCACGCCATATGTCAAACGCGCTGGGTCCACGGGCAAGCTGATGCCGAACGCGTCACTCAAGGTGAAGTGCCTCCGAACCGGCAAGAACCTCCCGCCAAACCAGCTAGGGGAGCTCATGTTCCATACGCCTCACATCATGGAAGGATACTTAAATAACCCGCAAGCCAGCAAAGACGCGATCGACGAAGACGGGTTCGTGCGCTCGGGGGACGTCGGGTACATCGACGACGACGGCTTCGTGTTCATTATCGACCGCATCAAGGAGCTCATCAAGTACAAGGGCCATCAGGTGGCCCCCGCGCAGCTGGAGGACGTGCTCAACAGCCACCCGAGCGTCGCGGAGTCCTGCTGCGTGCGCGGCTTCAATTTCGCGACAAGCGAGGAGATCCCCAAGGCGTACGTGGTCCTGAAACACGCGCCGGAAGTCGACACCTCCCAGCGAATCCTCGAATTCGTCGCTTCGAAAGTCGCGCCGTTCAAGATCGTGCGCGAGGTAGAGTTCATCGACGCGATCCCAAGGACACTGTCCGGAAAGATCCTGCGCAGAGAGCTTCAGGTTAGGGAGAACGCGAAAACCAACGCAATACGTCGGCAACACGTGATGGACGTTCAGTTGTAGTACGTAGATTAGAAACCTTTTTTGAACACAAGAGTCTTTAGAGGCATTGTGTGTTTGAGAACCAAGTCGACGTTTCAGTCGTCAACCGTCAAAATGAAATGGCTGTGACTACTCCGCAGTCCCATTCAAGCAAACAAAGAATGCCTACCGAGGCTTTGTTTGCTTCCCGATGAAAGAACTGGGCGGACGACACCTTTCATCAGTTTGTGTGCTGATGTACGAAGTTCTGTGGTCAGTTGGCGAATTGGCTTGGCTATTGCACTGAACAACGATCATTATGACGCAGAAGGTGTGGTTTGTTGTCGTGAGCGCGCGTGGCGAAGCGCTCTGGCCAAGAGCAGACCTCGTGGTGCTTCCAGATGACGCAGACGTCACCGCGTTCCGAAAGCAATTGAAGGCGGCGTACACCATCGCATTCGCCTATGTGGCTGAATTTGAGCTCCAAGCGTACGAGAGTCGAGCGGCGTTTGATGACAACCAGCAGGCTCTTGAAGAGCACGCAGAGATCGGAAATCGCCACACTGCAAAGAAAGACGCGCTGCTTGCAGTTGCTGCTTCTTTGCCTTCGTTCTCCTGCAGAGATCCTCAACGCCTCGTACCGATTGGTTCTTCTGCTGGCGCAGCGTGGGATTTCCAGAACCACCTTACGACCGAGTATCCTGCGACGGCAGCCACCACCAAGACGCACTTTACAAGCTGGATAGACGGGAAGAGCGACAAGCAGTTCCACCCGCTCTTCATGTGTCTGGATGGCCCTGGGACGGGCAAGTCGCGACTACTTGACGAGTTCCCAGTCTTCGTGAAGGAGAAGCGCTTTGCTGATGACGTCGGCAGTGAATCATCTGGAGGAAGCTCGAGACGGCTTGCAGCAGCTATTGCGCAGTGCCTACACCTTCAAGGTCTCTTTCGCGCGTGATGCGAGCTGTAGTACCTCGGGGTTCGCCTATTCTGAAGAGATGATTGGCCCTCGAACGCTCTACCAGCTGCAAGATGGTTTCGAGTGAGACGCGTTTACAAAGAACCCAGACCGCCATGTTGTCCATGAGGAAGTGCTGAGAAAGCTAGCAGAGACCACAAACACGGACGAGCGCGAGCTCTGCGTGATTCTCTGCGTGGATAGCATGGAGAAGCTCCAGCACGACCACAGATCTAGAAGCTGGATATCGCAGCTTGGCGATGCTCTGGGTACTCTCCCCAGGTCGTGATCGACTCCAAGAGTTTCGTGATCGCGCTTTTCGCGACTACGATGTACCAGCCGGTATTCGATTTCAGGAGTGAGTATCCAACGTGATTCTTCGAATTGCGGACCGATGTTCTCACGTCGCCACAGCCGGTGGTACCGAATTGTTTGCCGATTTGAAAAAATGAAGGAGGGCCATTAGCGCAGCTTTTGATCGACGAGATTGGCGGACACGCGCGAGCACTCGAAGAGTTGTACAAGGTAGTGCGCGAGAGAAAGAGAGGAGGTCTGGCATTTGAGTTTACTCCGATGCTGCGCAGTGTACTGATAAGGCTCCACCGAGCGTACCCTGCAATCGCGGCGAATGTGGAGAGCATGAGGAAAGCACTTGCCGTCGTGATCGCTCACCGGGACATCGATGAAGATGGATTGCGATTCTGGAGCCTGAGTCTAGATCTGGTGCTGTCGTGGAGACTGATTCGTCTTCGACGCCCCAGGGACACCTACTACCGGTACTCTCTCGACTGTCCGTTTGCCCTGTATCTGCTGCTGGAGACCCTCGGTGCTCCTTGGTATAGCGGCACTGACGGTGCCACAATGAGAGATGAAGAAGCAGAAGAAGACCGATTTGTGCAAGTATTGAAGCCCTAGCAGGATTGGGGGCACTTCCGCTCTATGTTGCGGCCATTGAAAGCGAAAGCGCTCTCTGGCTACGAAGGAGAGGCGAGGGTGGGGATACACGAGACGGGCGGGTTCGAGGATGTCGCTGCTTCGCGCCTGAAAAAGTCCGCCCTTGTCGACGTCACTCGCTCGCTGGGAGAACGAAGACGGACTTTTTGCAGCCCGGCGCACTTTATCAAGACGACCTCGCCCTCCCTCCACTCAGGCGAGCTGAACTAAAGAGTCTGTGGACCCAAGCCCAACTGGGACTTGTGGTTGGTTCGCGTGTGCAAGGATCGCAATGCGAGCATTGCATTGGAGAGCCAAGATGGCTTGGCTTCAGAAGGCGCACATTGTGTGTGAATCATCAAATCAACAAAGCAACAGGGTCCGAACACGACCATTGTCGAATTTTGAATCTCACAATACGATTCGTTGCCATCAGCAGCTGTATTGACCAACCTCACGCATTCAAGAAAAGAGAGACCAGCCTGACTTGAAAGTAGCCATTTCGAGTCTTGAGGTGAGGAGGGAAGCACAATTCCCTCCCAGGTTCAAAAAGCCTCAAGCGCGAACGATGCTGAACAAGCTCTTCGGCAAGGGCTCCAAGGAGCCAGCTGCCCCAGCGACCGCCGCCCCCAGTGGCGACAGCAGCAGCAGCAAGGCCCCGACGCCCAGCGCTGCACCGTCGTCGTCATCATTGTCTCCGGTCGCTGCTCCTGCTGCGGGCGAACAACAACAACAACCGCAGCAAGCCGCGGCCATAACTGCGCTCACGTTGCCGGCAGATGTGCTGGCGTTCGTGGTCGCCAGCGAGCTCTCCGAGCCCCAGAAGCGCGGCTTTGCGGGTCTCTGCGCCTGCGCGCTGCCCGATGTGAGTGACGGCTCGCCCCAGCTGCAGTGGTCGAAGACGTACCTCGCGCTTGTGGTGTCCCACTTCCTTGCACTCGAAGGAAGTACCCCAGATGCTGCTGCTGGGACTAATGGCAATAGCTCAGCACTGGATGCGTTCCTGCCGATGCTGACAGTGAGACAGGAGGACGCGCGCCAGGGCTATAACTCTGCGGAACACACCAAGATGCTGGATCCCGCGCCATATTTGGCGCTGCTCGTGCCGAGGTCATCGTCGCCTGCTGAGGAGCAGCAGGATGGATCAAGCAGCTGGAGCTCGCTGTTCGGCACGGCTAAGGCCCCAACGAAAGATGCCGCGGCTTCGGCGATCACTCCAACTGGAGATCTGACGCAGGCTTTCCGGTTCCGTGTCGTGAAGCAGCTGCTGTGGTTCACGGTGAAGGTGATCGGCTACGACGCGCGTGCGCGAACGCTGTTCCGTCGCTTGGCGCAGGTCATGGACCTCCAGTGGCAGGAGATCACCGTGGAAGAAGGCAACGTGGGTCGCGCGCTCTACGCGGAAGCAACCGCGATGCCGCTCGAGAAACTCACGCCAAGCCTCAACCTGAAAAACTGGAAGCGCAAGGCAGCGATCGCTGGCGCTGCGATCACTGGAGGTGCGCTCTTGGCCGTCACAGGCGGACTCGCAGCGCCAGCGATCGCGGGAAGCCTGCTCGCACTTGGAGAAGCGGGGGTGGTGGCTGGCACACTTGTGGGCTCAGCGTCGGGGGTGACAGCGACGAGCGTGCTCTTTGGCGCTGCGGGTGCTGGGGTAGTCGGCAAGAAGACCGACACGCGAACGCGCGGCGTCCAGGAGTTCCACTTCGACTTGCTCTCTGCTGGCGACGGCATGAACGTGTTCATCTGCATCTCGGGCTGGCTCGACAAGGACGACCCACCTGCTGGGAAAGGGTTCCGACGCCCCTGGGGGGACAGCCGAGAGTACCTGCTTGTGTTCTATCGCGAGCACAGTCCCGACAAAGTCGACCAGCTGGATCAGATCCTCGCTCGCTACGAAGGTCGCGAGGGCGAGCTGTTCAAGACTCTGCGCGAGACCTACAACATCCAAAGCGGGAGTCCCGAGAACGATCCTCTCGGACTACGTGAAGCTCCAACTGCTGCTGCTGGTAATGATGGCGAAGCTATGACAGAGAAGAAGAAGAAGAAGTCGCTCTTGAACTTGCCCAAGTTGAGCGATTCCGAGGAGTCGGAGAAGCTTCGCGCCTGGCGCTGGAAGGACCGCTTCCCGCAGGGCGACCAGTACTGCGTCGTGTGGGAAGAGCAGCTGCTGCGCGACTTTGGCGACGAGATGCGGTCGTTCGCGGTCTCGTACGCCAAGGACAAGCTCGTGTCCGCGGCAGGCGACGAGCTCATGACGCTCGGCAAGCTCACGGTGCTCGCCGCGTTGCTCTCGGCTGTAGCTTTGCCGAAGACGCTTCTGGACATGGCGGACGTCATCGACAACGTCTGGACGCTCACGCTGAAGGCCGCCGACGAGGCCGGGAAGATCCTCGCGCAGACGCTGCTGACAAGAGAACAGGGGCTGCGACCGGTGACGCTGGTCGGGTTCGGCATGGGAGCGCGCATGATCGCGTCGTGCCTCAAGGAGCTGAGCACGAAGCCCGAGGGCGAGGCCTGCGGAATCATTGAGAACGCCGTGCTGCTGGGGGCCTCCGTGCCAGTGGACAATGACGACTGGAAGAACGCGAGACGCATCGTCTCGGGGAGACTCATCAACGGTTTCTCGGAGAACGACTGGATGCTCGCGGTCATGTACCGGTACCAGGGCTGGGCACTCAACTGCGCCGGGATCTCGGCCATCCAGGTGGACGGCATCGAGAACGTCGACCTCTCGACCACGATCACCAGCCACTTTGACTACAAGGACAAGATCGGAGCGATCATGGACCTGCTCAAGCTCGAGGGCTGATGAGGGCCTAACAGATAGCCCTGGGGGACAAATGTTGAATGATCAGGTTTTGATTCAGAGTGTCAATTTGGTGATCACATAGTCAAAATGTGACACGCTTCTGCCAATAGTAAAATGCGTACTGTAGTTGTCAAAAGTCTTTACCATCTGATTTTCTTTCATGTGTGTACGCTATTAGAAGCACATGTGATCCAACTAGTTTGTGGAGCGCAGTACTGACTTCCCACTCAATAATTTCTCACAACAAACCTGTTGTCACTCTCTCATTCGTCCAATACCGCAGCCATCAATAGACAGACAACTTGGCAGAGAACACTCGTCATCTCCATCTAAATGAAGAAGCTCTTTGGCGGCAGCAGCTCTACGACCAACCAGGAGAGCGCCACCGCCACTTCCCCTTCTACCACCAGCGACCCGCAGAAGATGGACGCGCAGGCGCTGGCGTTCGCCGCCGACTACCTCTCGGACGCGCAGAAGCGCGGGCTCGCGGGTCTCTGCGCGTGTCTGCTGCCGGAGGTGCACGACGGTTCTCCGTCGCTCCAGTGGTCCAAGCAGTACCTGCAGCTGCTTGTGGAACACTTCCTGGCGCTGCCCAGCTCGCAGGTGGACGCGTACCTGCCGATGCTCACGTCCCGGCTCGCGGCGCTCCAGGAGAATGGAAATGATGCGTCGTTCTCACCGAAAGACGACAACAACCGGAGTAGCAGTAGCAGTCGCTTCAGCAGCAGAAGCAGTAGCAAGAGCGTCAGCATCAGTAGAGAGATGCAGCCGATGAGTACGCTCAACCCCGCGCCGTTCCTGGAGCTGTTGGTGCCGGTGAAAGCCTCCGGTGGCGAGCGGTTCAAGGCGTTTTTCCACAAGAAGGACAAGAAGAAGGACAGAGACGAGGACGAGCTCAAGGGCAACCAGCAGCAGAGCTCTGGCCAGTTGTCGAGTCTCAAGGCGAAAGAGGCGTTCCGACTCACGATCCTCAAGAAGCAGCTCTGGTTCACGGTCAAGGCGATCGGCTACGACGCGCGCGCGCGGCTGCTGCTGCGGCGGCTCGCGGATGTGATGGAGATCGAGTGGAAGCACGTCACGCTCGAGGAAGTGGCCATCGGCCGCGCGCTATTCGCGGAAGCCACAGCGATGCCGCTCGAGAAAGCGACCGCGACGCTCAACGTCTGGGACTGGAAGCGCAACGTCGCAATCGGCGCGGCGGCGGTCACGGGAGGCGCGCTGCTTGCGATCACTGGCGGACTCGCGGCGTCGGCGATCGCAGCGAGTCTGACTGCGCTCGGTGGTGCTGGCGTTGCGGTCGGCACGGCGGTGAGCTCGACTGCGGGCGTCACCGCGGCGACGATCCTCTTTGGTACGGCAGGTGCGGGCGTGGTCGGCATGAAGACCGACACGCGCACACGCGGCGTGCACGAGTTCCATTTTGACTTGGTGTCCTCTGGCGACGGCATGAACGTGTACATTTGCATCTCTGGCTGGCTCGATGAAGAGGACCCGCCGGCGGCAAAAGGGTTTCGACGCTCGTGGGGCGATAGCAGAGAGTACCTGCGCGCGTTCTACCGGGAGAAGAACCCGGAGAAAGTGGACCAGGCGGACCAGGTGATGGACCGCTACAAGGGACGCGAAGACGAGTTCTTTGGCATTTTGCGGAGGACCTACAGCATTGACAGCAAGAGCTCGGCCACCGCAACAACGGCCGAAGGCAGCGATCCGCTGCAGATGCTCGCTGGATCTCGCGCTGCGTCGTACGCTTCCGGCAATGACGTGGGGCCATTTACCCCCGAGGCGATGCGCGCCTGGCGCTGGAAAGACCGGTTCCACCAGGGCGACCAGTACGTGCTGATGTGGGAAGAAGCGCTCTTGCGGAGGTTCGGCAAGTCCATGCGGTCGTTCGCGAAGGAGCAGGTGATGACGTACGCGAACTCTGAGATCGTCAAGCACACGGCGCTAGCGGGGCTCTTTGCGGCAGTGGCGATCCCGAGGACGATCCTGAAATTGGCGGATATGATCGACAATGTCTGGGTGCTCGCGATGAACGCCGCGGACGAGTCGGGCAAGTTGCTCGCGCAGTCCTTACAGAAGCGCGAGCAAGGGCTGCGGCCCGTGACGCTGGTCGGGTACGGGATGGGTGCGCGTCTGATCTTCTCTTGCTTAAAAGAGCTCGCGAAGAAACCGGACGAGTGCTGTGGGATCGTGGAGAATGCCGTGCTGCTGGGATCGCCCGTGCCAGGCGCGAACAACGACTGGAAGAACGCGAGACGCGTCGTCGCGGGACGGTTCATCAATGGCTTCTCGGAGAACGACTGGATGCTCGGCGTGATGTACCGGTACCAGGGCTGGGCGTTCAACTCGGCGGGCATCGCGGCGATCGACGTGAGCGGCGTGGAGAACGTGAATCTGTCGAGCGTCATCAACGGCCACATGGAGTACAAGAACAAGATCGGCGTCATCATGGACCTGCTCAACCTGGACAGCTAAAGCTGGCAAAACCGATTGTCATTCATATCTGAGGCGTGAAGGAACTTTACTAAATAAATAAATGCTATGGATGTTGTGATGTGCTAAGTCCTATCGAAACTATGCTCATCATCGCTTCTGCTTGGTCTGGAGACTGCGCTGCGTGAGCTTCTGGATGTCGCGACTCATCTCCCCCTGCTTGTGCTTGGAGTAGTAGATCTTCTTGACCAGGATCTCGGCCTTGCGCCGGTAGAAGTTCACCTGGTTGAGCGCCAGCAGCGTCTCCTCGGGCTGGATGCGCGAAGAGCTCGAGCCCATGCGCATGAGTGCGCTGCCGCGACTGCCGATCTGCAGCCGGGACTTGCTGCTGCATCGCCGCCGCAGGAAACCCGTCGCTGTCTGGTGGGTCCACGCCGTGAAGTAGCGAAAGTTGATCAGACTCGGCATGCACCGCTCCTGCACAGCAGGATGTAGTCGAGGTCATTCAGCTTCCGGTTGCGCGGCTGGTCGTCCAGGGTATTGAACGACGACTGCATGCAGTCGGCCGCGAACGCCAGCTCCTTGGCCTCGATTGCCTGCTCGGCAGCCTTCAAGTAGGCTTCCAGGGCTGCTTTCGAGTTGCCCGAGCGCAAGAAGTGGTACCTGAGCATCGCGAGTTGCTGGTAGTGGTGCACCGGCAAGAGTGCTGTCGCTGGGGCTAGTGACGCGTTCTCGGTGCAGGACGATCCGGATGCGAGCGACGGTAAGCGAGTCTCCAGCGACGATGGATCTGGGCTGGTCGCTTCACTGAGCCAATGGCAGTACAGTGCATGCAGCGCCTCGCGCTGCGAGGGCAGCATCGTGTCGTAGACGACGAGCCGCATCTCCTCCAAGTTGAAGAAGAGCATCTTCTTGCGGTCGTCGATGGTCAGGATCGCCTCTTTCTTGCACTCGGCGAGTCCGATGCGCACCTGCTTCTGGATTGAGAGCGCCGAGTCCGAGTGCGGGACCTTGAGCTTGAAGCCGCCGAGGTCGTTGCCGCTGTCGTCGCGCTCGGCTGTGAGGAACATGTTCAGGATCCGGTTCACCATGCGCTCCTCGACCGGCTCGGGGTTGATGCTGATGACCTTGATCGCGAGCTGCGCGAGTCCGTCAAGCGCGTCGATGCAGGACATGACCCGCGCGCGGGTGTACTGCGGCACCTGCATGTCCAGATCGTCGAGGTCCGACAGGATCGTCACGACGCCCGTGGTGCGGCCGATGCTGATGTACTTGGACGTGACCATGAACTCCATGAGCTTGATCAGCTCGGCCGGGTTCCCGTCAGTCCTTGCGTACACAAAGTCGAGCACCTGGGTGTCCATGATCGCGATGTGGTAGTGCTGGCAGAGAAATAGGCTCGTGACTTGGTACGAAAAGCGCCGCATCTCCTGCCGCTTCACGTCGGGAAGCTGTTCGATGAGTTCGAAGAGCGGCTGGCTCATCGTGCGCGACTGGGACCGCGTCGCGATGAGGCAGAACACGTTCGGGAGCTCTTCGAGGACTTTGAGCACGAGGCTCCAGCTCATGCCGTCCATCCACTGGGCGTTGTCAAAGATCAGCAGGATGGGCTTGTGCGCGCTCAGCGCCTCAACCATCGGGAAGATGATGTGCTCCAGCGCCTTGGTGCGCTCTTCGCCTTTCATGAATGCGCCAAACGAGCCCTGGTGCAGCTGGTCGTAAGGCAGCAGGTCGTTCAGGATTGGCACCATGGACCGCGATATCTGAGCCTTGTGCACCAGATAGTCCACGACGGGGACACGCTCATAGGTCCCAGCGAGGCTTCCAAACGCTCGCTGTCCAGCCGGCTGAACGCCTTTCTGGAGTGGAAACACCGACGCACTGCTCTTCTCGCTACTCGTGACACTGCGGTCACTACTGCTGCGCTCAACTTCAAAGCTGCGCAAGTCGACGCCCTTCGCGGGGTCGTCCGCCGTTCCAAGATCAGGCTGCGCTTCCGCACCGCCAGCCTCTTGGTCTGATTCCAGGTTCGCCGCGGCGATGACGCTGTCAATCCGCTCTTCGTAGTTGCGCTGCGAGTCGGCACTGAACGACAGATCGGCGATGAGCGTGCCTTTCGCCATCTTGACAGTGCGGTCCGCCATCTCGCGCACGATGCCGCTCCAGGCGTGGAACTCGGTGGTCGAGTCCACGGGGTCCCCGACGCCCATGAAGCACCGCGTGTGGTGGTACAGGAAATGCCGCAGGAGCATCGTCTTCCCCGTCCCGCTTTCGCCTGCGACAATGAGCACCCGATGCGCAGTGTTTGCTGTCCCCCGGCGATCGCTCCGCAGCGATGACGAGCCAAAGAGCGGCACGTTCTCGACCAGTTGCTCACAACCATAGGGGAGCGCGTGCACTGAGTCCAAGAGCGAGTTCGGGTCCAGACTCGTCTTCGTCTGCTGGTGCTGCACGGGGAACACTTTCACCTGCGCGGTATTGCCCTTGACGCTGGTCTCCTTCGGGTCCAGGTACTCGATGGACTCTTTCGTCTCGTCGCGAGTCTTCTCGTCGCAGAGCACTTGGCCGATGTCAGCGGCAGACATGAGCCGCGCGGCCAGGTCGATCACGTCGCCCACGACCGCGTACTCGGCGCGAACGTTGCTGCCGACCGAGCCGCAGAACGCGTTGCCCGTTGTAACTCTGTATACAACACGTTGAAGACAAATTCAAAAGGTGAGGGTTCAAATAGGCAAGGCACTACTAAGCTCAGAGGTAAACTAGAGCATACCCGATGGAGGCTGGGATCTCTTTGTCGTGAAGGTAGCTTGCTAACTTGACACCACGTAGAGCTGCATCCCAAAGGCAAAATGGCAAGCACACCGATATAGAGGCAGAGATCACTCAGGATTTGATCGCCTTACCGTTGTTTTCGTGGTAGAATGGTGGGAGCCCGACCACGACGATCGCGACAGCACCCTTGTCGTCGATCACAAACTGCCGCAGCGTGCCCTGGACCTTGTAAGCAGACTCCTGGATCAGACACAGATATTTCTGCACGTGTTCCAGCTGCTGCGTGGGGTCGTCGATCTCTTTCACGCCCTCCAGTTTGATAAACACGGCAGTAACGTTACGCGTGCACGGGTTCAGCACGAGCCCTTTCTGGAGGTAGGACGAGATCGTCCCAGGCACGTATCCTCGCAGAAACGAGATGAGCTCTCGACTCGGCCGCAGGTTCTGGAGCCTTCGCCGCCGGTGATGCGAGGACTGCGACACGCTCCAGACGATGTGGTTCCCGTTCGCGGTTGCCCCCATTTCGAATTCGATATCCAGATTCTCCTGGGAGTCTCGGAGCGCACTGTACGCCTCGCTGGAGAGCGCGATTTGCCCTTTCTTCGCTTCCTGATCGGCCTCACTGATCTGTCGGTTCGCGTCCCCGCCAAGGTAGAACTCCCAGCAGTTGAGCACGCCCCCGACGTGGCTGCCCGTGACTTTGCTCACGCCAATGCCCACGTGCATGCCCAGCGTCGACAGGTTCCCGTTCGAGACCGAGATGGACTCGAGGATCTGCAGCGCCTCGAGCGCGCACCTCACTGCGCTGTAGGTGAGGTGTCCCGGTGGAGTTACTTCGCCGAGACTCGCCTCGGTCTCCCAGAGCACGATGACCGCGTCGCCTGCGAACTTAATGATGTCGCCCCGTGCTGCAGGATAACGTCGATCACCGGCTCGAGCGTCTTGTTGAGCGTCTTTGCGAGGGTCTCCACTGCAACTCCCTGTGGCGCCGCGGGCTTGGAGCGACCCACGAAACTCACGGACCGCTGGCCGATGTTCTGGTTCGAGAGGATCAGGTCCGCGCTCTGTCGGCGCTGGACCACGAAGTCGCGAGGCACGATGTTCACGTTCTCCGCCTCTCGTCCCGCACTTCCTTCACTACTGCGACGCGCCTCGAACTCGTCGGTTGTGCCAAGCGTTGGCAGCAGCGAGGCGCGACTCGCGATCTCGGACGCGTCCGGACCAGTTCTGCCCCCACTGGACCGGTTGAAGCCGCCCATGGCTGGTTTGCTGTTGATCCGGAACCGCTCGTCTTCGCTGAGTTTGCTGCCGAGCGACGAGAACCCGGAGATGTCGAAAAGCGCAAGCACAGCGGTGAATGTTGTGGGCTCGGGGCCGCGCAGCCGCTCGGGTTTATTCATGAACCGCGAGACGGCGATGCGGGGAACGTGGCGCACGAGCACATTGAGCTCTTTCGTTTGAGGGTCCATCTTGATCGAGCAAGGAACTCTCGTTATTGCGCCTAGCCAACTCGCTGTGATTTCGAATACACTCACAGCACAAGGCAGCTAGCTCGTTTGAGCCTTCTGCACGACAACCATGGACTCTGAGAGTCCGCTGCGGTTCTTGTCCTTTGTTAGGAAGCCTTGGCGAGGGCCGAGGCGAGAATAGATGTGTAAAGCAGGAATGAGGATCAGTTCGCTTCTTGGATCATGCTTTTTCCAAGATCAGCTGCGTGGTGCCGTTGGCATACTACCGGTCGGGAACTCTTTGCGTTCCAATTTGATTGCAAAATGAATACGACTCGTTTCATTAGAAGATTCAAAGGCTGTTACACTCAGTCGTCACCGAAACACTTTCAGCCTTCGTTCCTCATCGCCAGGACAACCGACCATTTCCTGACCGACCCTGGCCGACCAACGAACAAACTTGGCGTCCTACGACCACAGTCCTCCTCCCTAACGAGTAGTGGCTCAGGGTACCTACCATCCTACGCGCGCATGCGAGCGCTCGGAGTCTGGGCTCTCGCGTGCTCCTTGCCAGCTTTCGGGGTCGCGATCGATCGCACGCGTCGACGCGCCACTGGCGTGTGGTAGGGCGTGGACGGTGTCATGGACGTCGGCGTTCGGAAGGACTCGGGCGTTCTCCCCACGAGCGCTTCGTTCTCGTACGCGACCAGCTGCTGCTTCTCCTGCTCTGCGTCGTCCTCATCGAGTCCATCCGCCTCCGCAGCTTCCTGGGCACGCTTGGCGGCGACCTGCCAGTCGACGCGAGACACCCCCCAGAGCAGGATGAACACCTTGAACATCTCGCCGTAGGTGTCCGCCCACCAAAAGCCGTCGAGCCCCCAGCCCCAGGTGATCGGCAGCAAGTAGCTGAACGGGATGTAGATGCACCAGGACGCAAAGTTGTTGGCCCAGAGGTTGATGTGCGCGAGCGAGAGCGCGTTCATGACCGCGGTCAGCAAGAAGCGCACGAACGCCACGAGGATGCAGATCACGAACACGAGCAGCGCGGACGAGCACATCTCGATGATCACCGGGTCGTTGCTCCACACCTGGAAGATGTAGTTGCGCAGCGTGAGCACGAGACAGAGCATGATGATCGCGCCGGAGAACACGATCGTCGAGCCAATGTACAGCACGCGCTTGGCGGCCGCGGCGCTGCCTTTGCCCAAGTAGCGCGACATGCGGATTTGCGTCGAGGTGGAGAAGCCGCTGACAGCCGAGTTCGCGACGCCAAAGACGCCGCCGAGCACGGACTGCGAGGCGGCGATGTTCGGACCGAGGAAGCCCGAGAACGCGCCGGCGATCGCAGCGGACGCCCAGTCCACGACCGAGGACGCACCCATGGGGATCGCCAGGCTCAGGAACACCTTCACGCGCTCCTGCTCGAGGCACTCGCGTGTCCAGCCGCCCCAGTACTTCTCGTGGTAGCGCTTCCACCACACCGTGTAGAGCAGGAAGAGGATCAGCTGCAGGCACGTGCTCGTGACCGTCGCGAGCGGCGAGCCGATGAAGCCGAGCCCTTCCCAGCCAAACGCGCCGTAGATGAACAGCTGGTTGAAGAAGACGTTGAACACCATCGTGAGCGCGCTGCAGATCGTCGCCGGCATGATGATGCCCTGCGCGGCAAAGTACGTCGAGCACGCGCCGTAGATGTACTGCGGGATGAGCCCGAGCGCCATGACCATCGCGAACTGGCTGCCGTAGTGCACCGTCTCTTCGTCCTCCATCGTGATGCCGATGAAGTACCCGACGCAGAAGTAGTACACCATCACGGGGATCGCGCCGATGACCGAGAAGATAATCGCAGTTTGCAGCCAAATGCCAACGAGCCTGTTGTTGCCAGCGCCGTACGCCTGACTGCACAAAGTGCTAATCGCCTGGATCGAGAACTGGATGAATGTCGAGGGCACGCCCATCCACATCGCGGCGAGCGAGACGCCCGCGAGCTGCTTCGTGCCGATGTGGCCCTGGAAAGCGCTGTCGGTGATCGTCATCGCCTGGCGCACCATCTGGCGCAGCGAGAGCTGCACCGCCATGCTCGTGAGCTCCCAGAGCTCCTGGTTCAGCGGGATGAGGTCGTGCACGCCATGCACGCGCGGGTCGACTGCTTTCTTGACTTGCGGTTGCAGCTGCAGCGACTGTGCTTCCGGCTCGGGCTCGGGGCTCTTCTTGCTCAGCAAGCTGGTCTTCTCATTCGAGGTGTTGTTGCTGCTCATCGTGGCAGACTTCCGCGCTCACTTGACGCCGACGGAGTGCGAGAGCTGAAAATATGACAAGGGCGGGTGCGTGTGCGGGAGCAGATTCTAGAATGGGGCATAACTTGGCAGTGGTGGTCTCGACCGGCCCCACTACAGACCTGTGGGTTGAGAGGAAGGTCGACAGACGGAGGAAGCCACCGTTCCCGCGCAGCTTCGAAAATTGACTGGCTGCGTGTGCTGCGCGAGCATCTTTCACGAGAGGGAGGGAATCAAGTGTGCGTATGCTTGCGCTGATGAGGATGCGCTGGTCTTCAGCTGAGGCGATTCGTCGACGTGCTTTGGACCTCGTCACTCCATTTGGTAGATGAAGAGATCCAGTTCTGTAGATGAGGTCCTTGTGGCCATTTCCCCAATCGCACATCGCCATCTTGCAGCCATGTGCCTTGTCTCTTTTCCGCTGTTGCCGACCACTCGATTTGTGTGCGTGTCTGTTTTGTCGACTCAGATGAGATGAGGCTGGTCTGGCTTGTCTCATTCTTTTGAGAGCGATAACTGATCCCTATATAAAAAATCGAGCGACAGTGGCACCAGCGAGTGATTGTCACTCACCACCAGGTACAATACCGGTATATTACCGTCGATATATCACCTTACCGGTATATAATACATGCGCTCGCAAGCCTTTCATCTAAGCTCAATCAACTTTTGCTTGAAAGCAAAAATGCCGCTGGTGGTGTTCTGCGGGCTGCCTGGCGCGGGCAAGACGTTCGTCGCCGACGCGCTCGCCGCGTACCTGCGCGACCACGTGCAGGGGGACGTCGTGCACATCACAGAAGCCACTGTCAATGTCAGCCGTCGCGACGGCTACAGAGGTAACGAGCGCACTAATGGGCTGCTCATGTATCAAAAGGCATTGGCAAGTGTGACGGTGGTGCTTATCGAATCTACGCATGTGTGGTGATTCGGTGTATTGGCGCAGATGGCCGCGAAGAGAAGAACTCGCGCAGTGCGCTCAAGGCCGCGGTGGAAAAAGCTGTGAACGCCAAGACGATCGTGCTGCTGGACGCGCTCAACTACATCAAAGGCGTGCGCTACGAGCTCTTCTGCAAGGCCAAGGCCGAGAGCACGACCTACTGCGTCGTGTACGTCGACACGCCGCTGTCGCTCGCGCTCGAGCGCAATGCGAGTCGCGACGACCAGTTTGACCCGCAGCTGTACGTATCTGTCCATTGTATAAGAGGTCATTGCCGGGTTGAATAACTCTTCACTCTCTGTCCTCCATGTTGGCTCTATCTCAACAGGATCGAAGAGCTCGCATCACGCTTTGAAGTGCCGATCGAGAAGAACCGATGGGACAACCCGCTGTTCCACCTCACGCCCGAGAGCATCGCCGCCGACGGCCTGCCGCTCGACAAGATCGCGGACGCGATCCGCTTCGGCAAGACCGTGAAAGCAGGACTCGCCACCAAGAAGGCGCCAGTCGCCGAGACGAGCTTCGTGCAGGAGCTGGACGAAGTGACGAGCCTCATCGCGGACGCGCTGATCGCCCACCAGCGCGACGGGAACATCGCCGACAACCTCAAAGTGCCAAAAGCCGCGAGCGCGCTGCTCATCCAGCGCAGCATGCCAGCGTCCGAAGTGCGGCGCCACCGCCGCCAGTTCATCAAGATCTCGCAGCTGCGGCCGTGCGCGATCGCGGCGATCGGCGACCTTTTTGTAGAGTACGTGAACCAGCAGGCCTGAGTGAGGCGAATAACGAAGCGAAAGGGTTTGCATATAGACAGACGTCTGGTTCTATTGTGATTTGTATGGTATGGTGTTTTACGAGATTCCACACTCATTCGCGGCGCTCCAGCTCCATGTAGTCGCGCGCCTCGACCTCCCTCGTGAGCATCGAGAGCTCGCACGAGAGCGTGCCCATGAAGAAGAGCTGGCACACGATCGCGAACGCCTCGAAGAACGCTTCTTGCACGGCCGTGAAGCCCAGCGGGTTGGGCCACGAGCCGTTCACGCACAGGAAGAGCAGACCGACTAGGTCGCACACAGAGCAAATCATAGTAACAGGAAGGTTTGGAGTGAGAGCAAGTCCATACCCTCACACAGTCTAACGATGCAGCAGTGGGTTACTGTACTTACATAGCACGGTCGAGGCGATGCCCGCGAGGATGAAGAGCCGGCCGAGCGTGAACGCCATGGGGATGCTGAGCTTTCGCCAGTGCTTGAGCGACGCCCAGACGCCGGCGTTGCCACTGCCGCCGCCCAGTGGCAAGCACGTAGACCCCATCGTCATGGCCTTTGCGGCCTCGTGCTCCTTCTCGCGCAGCAGCAGCAGGCGGCGCGCCAGGTGGCAGAACACGATGAGCACCCAGGAGGAGATGAAGAAGAGCACGGTGAACGTGATGTGCGCGTCGTGCGCGCTGCGCATGTCCATGATCGCGAGTCCCGCGAGCGTCACCGCGGTCGCGACGCCTGCCACAATGCACACGAGCGACGTGTAGTGCGCCTGCGCGTCGCCTGTGGTGTTGAGCCGCAGCTTCAGGAACCAGTAGAAGAGACAGCTCGAGACCAAAATGAAGAACGCCGTGCCGCACATGCCGATCATGAACGCTGTACCTTCGGGACGGAACGTCGCGGCGTATGAGAGCGTCGGGTAGTCCTTCGTGCAGTCGAAGTGGTAGGAGCACGCGAGTCCCTCGGTCACGACCATGGTCGAGATGCCCACGATCGGGATGAGCAGCGCGAGGAAGCCCACGGTGTCGGCGTTCCGGATCGCCTGCATCGTGATCTCTCTGCTGCTGCTGTTATGGGAGTAGCGATAGCCTCGCTGGCAGTGGTAGAGCGGCGCCTTGGCTGCTTCTGGGTCGAACGTGTCGCCCTGGTCTTCGTCTGCGTCTTCCTCTGCCTCGCTACTGCTTGTTGCGGAGAACGAGAGCCCGGACGACACGGAGCTGCCGAAGGACTCGGACGAGTAGGAGCGCGGGCGGTGGTGGATGCGCTGCTGCTGGTGCTGCGAGTCGTCGTCCGAGCTGCTGCTGCTGTTGCTGGCGTCGGCGGCTCTTCCCTCCTCTCCGTCACTCTCGCTGTCGGCCGAAGAGCTCTTCTCGTCGTCGCTCGACTGTGCGCTGCTGAGGCCGTCTTTGTCTGACGAGCTGCTCGGCTCTGATTGGTCGCTTGCGAGGTACAGTGGAAGAAGGGGCATCACGGCAGTGAACCGAGACGGCGGTCGCGACGCCCGCCCCAGCAACTGCTGCATGGTCTGTTGAGCAGGGTGGGGCTCTGTCTAATGGCAGCTGAAGATGGAGTGAGAGATACGTGAGACTGCGAGATGGACGCATTCAGATAAGCTTCATGGTGGTGGTGGTGGCTTTGTTGTTGCTGACTGACTATCGGTTTCGCGCCAAGTCGCCATTCGACCTTCTCGCCTCTTTAAATAGCTATCTATTTTCAAATGCTGGTGTATTTTAGCTAAAAAGATCTTGCTTTACTATTTTATGTACTTAGTGTTAATAGGCATATTTTTAAATTACAAAGGTAAAACAGAACATCGCGTTTTGCAAGCCAAAATGCCGCGAAACGACGCGACCAAAACGCCATGAGATCCTCATCGCTTGGCACTTCTTTTGCAGTGAGTGGCGCATGCGGCTGCTTGGAACTCGCTGAAAGGAAGTTGGTATCGATCCCGCCACCACACACGCGCGCTCACCACTGGTGATGATCACGCCGACGCGCTTTGGGCTCAAGTACGCGCCGATCCCGACGCTCGCGCTCGAGTACGAGGACGACCTCCGCAGCATCGACGACGGCGCCACCACGTCGCTCTACGTCTACAATGGCGACAATGACAAAGGCAAGCAGAACCACACTCGACGCATGAAGAAGCTCCACGCGGTGGAGCTCCCGGCGCTGACCAAGCACTCGGAGGCGGTCGCGGTCGCGCGCCAGCTGCAGCAGGACAACCAGCGCTTTCTGTCGCCAGCAGTCGTCAAGGAGGACCAGCTCGTGCGGCTGCTCGAGCGCTTGATGGCGCATCTGCAGGCCACGGAGCTCAGCGCGTCTTCATTGCCACCGGCTGCTAGAGCTGGTGGGGACAATGGTGCCAGCGCTGGTGGTGGCGGGTCAGTCGCAGCGATGGCTGGGAAGTTTGGCTCTGGTACTCAAGATGCTGGTTCCGGAGATGAAGGTGACGATAACGAGCAGGAGAGTGAGAGCGAGCTGGAGGAGAGCGCCATGGACGAGTCCATCGCCGAGGCGTCAGCGTCAATGGACGTCTCTCGAGGCGATGACGGCAAGAGCGATGCTGATGATGATGACGGTGATAGTAGATTCAAATCCACTGCTCAAACCCGACCCGAGCAGCACGATGGAGAGGACGCAGCAATTGCAACAGGTAAGCCAGCGGGCGACTCTGAATTGAGTCCCAGCCAGGAAGCTCGAGATCAGTCTAAAGAAAATGACAATGGCACGTCAGCTGCAGCATCAACTACCAAACCGTCCGCCTCTGCTTCCGACGATGAAGACGATGCGCGAGAGGCGCAAGACGACGCGGCCAAGCGGAAAGCGCTGCGGAGCGAGTCCGAGTCCGAGGCGAGCGACGACAACGAAGAGGACATTCAGTCCGAAGAGCTCGAGTACTTCTCGGAAGACGCGAGCGACGAAGACTCGTTCTAGTCGAGTATGTGGATGGATGGAGATTCGCTTGTTTGTTCACATGGGTGGCTGACTGTATGGCGAACCCACCAGTCTCTTGATAAATACAAGCCCAGGTCTCAAACATACTTACAGTGCTCTCCCAAATGCTCACGGCGAACTCACGGCGACTCTTGTTGCAGTTGCTCAAAGAGCGACTTGATGTGCTTGAGACTCTCTTTCTTCAAGTGGCGCTCGCGATCAATCTGCACAAACAGATACCGTTCAGTATCAATGCAACCTTAGAAAAAAGTCCAATCAATACATTTACATACCTGAGCGAGCAGCACGCGCATCTCCTGGTCGCTCTGAGCATTGCGCTTTCTCTCAGAATCCACACTCACGCGCAGCTTCGCATTCTGCGCCGCGACGTCTTTCAAGTCACTCGAGACGCTCGCGTATCGCTGCATCATATCACGCCGTTCGACTTCCCACTGGATACGCAGCAGCTCGCGAGACTCTTCGGCTCCGATTTTCGCGCGTTCCAGCTCCTCTCTGTGCTGCTCCAGATGCTTCTCGAGCCTTTTCTGGAACAACGCGTTCTGGTCGTTGAGCACATCGCGCATGCGCTCCATCTCGGTCTCGATGAGCTCGAGCGCACCGTGCTTTTTCCCCAGTTCGTGCGAAAGGTCGTCGATTTCCTGCGCTTTCACCTGCAGCGCGCGCTCTTTCTCGTGCAGTCTCGCTGAATGTCGCTCCTGTTTCGCCTCCAGGTCCATGACTTTCTGGATATTCTCGTCCAGTGCCATCTCCAGATCTTCAACCTGGGCTTGGAGCTCGCTGATCTCATCCTGGAGTTGCTGCTCGCCTCCCTCTTTCTCTTTGCGCAGCTGAGATATCTGAGTTTGCTGGTGGTCGAGCATCACGTCCTTCACCTTGATAGCAGCTCGGAGGTCGTCCTCGAGTTTCTTCAGCGCCTCGATTTCGCTCGTTTGCCGCGCCATCCCGGCTCGTAACCTGCTATTGATCACTCGAAGTTCTTCCGTAGCGGCTTCGATGCTCTCCAACTTGCCGTTCTTCTCTTTCGCAGCGTCAAGTTGCGTTTTCAGATCCGTGACTTCACTCGAAAGGTTCTTGAGCGTCACTTTAAATTCGTCGGCGCGTTTCGCGTCCTCCATGAACATTTTCCTCTTGTCGTCTTCGAGAATCGCCTGCAACCTGGAAACCTCGTTCTGAGCATCGGCCTCTCGCTTCAGACTCATCTGGTACGCTTCTTTCAGCCGCACCATGTCTCGCCTCGCCTCGTGGTGCTTCTTCTGCACCAGCTGGAGCTTGCTCATCGAGTGGTAGTGCTCTTTGCGGAACTCCATCTCGACCTGCGCGATCGACGTCTCGAGGCGCTGCTTGTACAGTTCGTTCTGCTGCTGCGCCATTTTCTCGACACGGTCGGTCGCTTTCACGTGCTGCGCTTTCAAATCCTCTATGTCTTCACTTTTGGAAAGCAGTGTTCGCTTGAGTCGGTGGATATCTTCGTCTTTCTCGATGCACTTGTTGTACACCGCCTCCACGTTCGACTTGAGCTCTTTCACTTGAAGCTCGAGTTGCAGGTTTCTCTTCTCAGCTTGCTCGTGTCGATCTTTGTGAGCTTGTACTTCGTTTGAGAGGCGCTGAGCTGCATTGTTCTGTTCAGCAACGGCACGTTCTAAAGAGACAGTGAGCTCACTTACCTTGGCTTCACCTCTGATGAGTGCGGTTCCTTTGGCGCGGAGCTCACTCTCTTTCTCCTGCAGCACTCGAACCAGTTCCTTGTTTTCGTCCTGCGTGATGTCGATTGTACGCATCAGGTTGGTCTCGATTGTCTTCAACTGCTCCAATTGAAGACGATGCGACTCCTTCAGCGCTGCGATTTCACTCTCCAGAAGGTTTTGCTGCTTGGTCTGCGCTTCCAGACGCTGGTTATCTGCAGTTGCTGACTCTGCATGCGATCGCAACTCGTCTTGCTCTCTCTGCATCAACCGGTTGTTTGCCTCCTCGGCTGCCGCTTTTTCGGCTGTTGTAGCTCTCGCAATCGCCACCGACAGTTCTTCCTGGAGTTTGGTGATCTGCGCGGACAGCTCTTTCTCTTTGACGAAGCTCTCGTTCTCCTTTGAAAAGAGCTCTTTCTCCTTCGCGAGCATCTCGTTTTCTTTCTGGATCATCGCTTGCTCGCGGCGGAGGATTTCCTTTTCAAAGTCGAACTCCGTGTTGGTCGACGCTTCTTTGATCAGAATTCGCTGGATCTTGGGTTCTTGTGGTGTCGATTCTGGTATTCTAACCGGTGGAATGCTAGGCTGCTGTTGTGGCGCTTGTCTGTCTGCAACCAGCCCTGCATCTCCAGTAGATCCGGTAGGACTTGGCATTTGATGATTCTCCATTTGGAAAGTCTGGTTCTGAGTGACCACACCTCCAGTTGCTTGAGCACGATCACTCGGGCTTGTCAATACCACGAACCCTCGCCGCTCAGTGGACTCAACCACTGTCTGTATCGGCGCCAATTGCGAGGCTTGATCTTGATAATGCAAAGAGGCACTACTACTCTGAGTTTGTTGCGCTGATTCTGTTTGCTGACTGCTGCTTCTTGGAGTGACCCCTCGTGTCCTCCTCCCTGCATTCCTAGGTTTCCCTGGCGTTGAATTGATTGGACTTTGCTGGGCATCTGGGCTGTTTCTGGATGCAGATGCAGTGTCTCGCTTGATGCGCCGTAGGATCGACTGGTACTTTGGCATGTACAGATTCCCGACTTCTTTCAGCAACGCGACCTCTTCTTCGTCTAGGTACGTCAGTCGTGGTAGCATCTGGATTATCCATTTTGCAAAATACAAGTTCTCCATCAGCGCTTAAGTTTACCAATTAAACGGACGGCACCTTGACTGTTGCTGAAGCTGGTCCAGACGTACCTTGATGACTGTTTGTGGGTAGTCGTCTAGCTCACACACTGGGTTGATCTGGGATCCGTCGTGCGCCTGGAGACGCAGCTGTGTCAGACGCTACACTTGTGTAAGAATAAAAGAGACAATGTAAACCACATCCATCAGTTAAGATGCCATACCTCTGAAGCCTCCCATTTCCGCATCTTTGCCCAACCTTATAATGCTGAAGCGAGACGATGCTGCTGTAGTCTGCGATATCGTTGTGGCGCAGATCGAGGTACCGGAGCTTTGGGAACTTGATCGGACGAGTGAGACCATCTAGCGCCTTGAGGCTGTTGTGCGCCAGCGAGAGCTCTTCGAGTCGAGGAAGCTGCGGAAACCCCAGCGTGGAGGTGATACTGAAGCTCTCCATTTCGACAAGGAAAGTCGTCAGTGAATCAGAATACTATTATAGCGACTATTATAATAGCAAGCACATAGCAACATTCGTTGTTGCGAACTAGGTTGCTCACCTGTTTGCCGAGAGATCCAGAATGCGCAAGTGCACGAGCTGCTCGAGTGCGCTGAACGAGATCTCCTGGATGAAGTTGTTGGAGAGACAGAGCTCGATCACGCTACGCACGGCGTTCACCATGCAACAAGCGCGGAGCATCAGGCTACTGTTACAAGAAGAAGGACACCTAATACCAGCAAGTAGTAGATTGGTATTCATTCACACATACCCGGAGAACGCTTCAAGGCCGTCCATGCTCTCGATGAAGTTGCCGTGCAAGTTGATCTGCTCCACGAGCTCATCGCGCTCATCGTCAGCCACCTAAACACACACATACATACACAAGCACACACATGTGAGCATGCGGCATCAACGAGACCATGGCACCCTTAGCGCACCGAGATCGCCAGCAGCAGTGCGCAGATGCACACTTGGCAAGCCTCTCTTGTACCAGATCGTCGACGGTGCGCACGCCCGCGTTCACTCGGCTGACCACGCGCACAGCGTCAGCAGCAGTTGTGGCTTCAACGCTGCTTCGCTCCTCCTCTTCCATGCGATCACCCCCAGCAGCAGCAGCGCCGTCGTCCACAGTTCTTGAGCGCCACCGCCGATCGATCGCCATAGGCATCCCACAGCTTTTGAGATTTCGATTTCAAACGGAATGCGCGCGGTTCAAAAGATACAGTACTGTGGAACTTCGCTTACGTTCATGATGCGAATTTAATCAAGAAGCCACGTACATTACGAACTCGTTTAAATCTCTCTTTTTCCCACATAGCGTTTCCTGGTAGCATACTTAGCTCACCACCAAGATGTCGTGGCTGATTATTGCTTCGGGTCTTCCTCCATTCACTCCCTGGCGTCCTTGCATCACATCTTTGGAAAGGCTGGCGACGCTCTGTCCTGTGTGCTGGAAGGGTTTGAATTCGGAATCCAAGGTAGTTTGCCTGTTCCCCTTGCCCAACACCAGACCTGGCTGTGAAAGAGTGCTTCGAAGTAGAATCGCATTCGCTGGCCTGAGCAAGCAGAGTTGTTAAGTTCACCTTCAGCTACTTTTGTCCTCAATGTCGTCGGATTCCTTGATGATCGAGGTGATCAGATCGCGATTTACCCCTGATTGACTAGCCGCTGCGCGGCTCAAGAGCGCGTCCTGACCGTTTGGCGTTGCAGCCTCGAGCAAACTGTTTGTGCGGGACTCACTGAAAAACTTGAGAGACGCGATCAACGAGCGGCTCGACGCGATCGCCTCGGCTGCGGACGTGATGTCGCTGATGCTGCGCTTATTAGAAGCCTTGCTCTTGAAGAGATCGGTCACGCTGACACTGTGAGGCTTCCGCTCGCCGTGCTTGAGCATGATCCCGTAGTCCAGGTAGCAACTTGGTCGGATGTACCGCTTGCCGTCTCGAACGATCTCCATACTGAGCCCGTACCGCACGAGGCTGTTGGCTCGAATGGGTATGTCGAGTACTTCTTCTAACGGGAGCCGCGCGTAAGAGCCGCATTCACGCACAGACTCGTCGTCCTTGCTGTTGCTTCGGGTAAGACGAAGATCCCTAGTTGATTCATTCAGGCCCTCCAAGTTGATGGTGTCCACCACGATCGCATTCGATCGTTTTCCCTTGACGCCCACACGCGCGAGGATGAACACCACAAACTTGAGAACCAGCCACGCTACGATCATTCCGAGACGCAGGAGAACGATGTGGACGAGCGGCTTATAGAGAATCTCGAGGATGTCGGGCGTGGTCGTCGACCGGTAGTCGTTCGCCTTTGGAAAGTGTTGCCGTGCGCGATGTACCCGCCGACGAACGACGTCGCGTCGTTCACGCGCTGGCTCTCGATCGCCCACTTCTTCTCGCACACGAGGAAGATCTCGTCCCTCAGCTGCACGGAAGCGATCGCGCCGATGACGATGATCTCCGGGTTCGTGATGCACGTTCCTTTCACAAACTGATACGCGCGCTTCTCGTTCGCGCGCACGAGCCAATGCCAGAGAATCTGCACGGCGCTCGAGATCAGCACCCAGCTCTTGATGCTGCTCAAGTACGCCTGCACCTTCTCGTTCTGCGAGTCGCTCCAGGTCCACACGACCGAGTTGGGCAGGATGATGATCCAGGAAATCACGCGCGTGAGGCGCATGAGCCACATGTACGACGGGCTCTTGTAGTACGACGCGCAGAAGAACGAGTAGAACCGCTCTTCTCGGAACACGAGCTTGTTGCTGTCAGCAGTTAGATTCTGTTGGTGATGAAGCTGTCTGGAATCCATAGGCTTGTGTTGTTGCTGCCGACGATGTATTAAGTACTCTGGGACGACCATCTTGTCGCCTCGCGACGTCTCGAACTCGCGAATCCAGTGCTGAAGATTCCGGTACTTTGGGGAACAGATCCGCTTGGAGATCTCGAAGAAGCTGTAGCAGTGCGTGAGCAGCAGGAACAGGTCGAGCATGACCATGACCGCGTACAGCGCACCATACGAGCTGAAATTGATCGATGTGTGAGACTGAACCGACATCTCGCGGAGCTCGGGGTTGTGCGCGATGGTGTACACGCTCTTGGCGTTCTGGCGAATGCCGAACCGCTGGCCGAGTACAGAGATGTCGTCGTTCGCCAGCCATCCCTTGTCGTGCAGCAGCTTTTCGTAGGTCTTTGCCGCGAACCCGATGAACTCACTGCGATACAGATTTGGACTCGCGCATCCAAACAAGTTGGCGGTGAAGGTCCCCGTCTCGCCCTCGGCGAGCTCGAACGCTTCGATGCAAATCACGCGGTGCATCGGGATGCTCGTGCCCATCAGATCCAAAAAGCGCAGGATCTCGGTCTCTGCCTCGCTGCCGATTTGAGCGACGTCGCTATTCAGGATCGTCGTCGCAAAGAAGGCATACCGGTCGTTGAAATAGGCTGTGATGCGGTCCTGGCAGATGGGCGGACGGCGACCGATAAGAAGAAGCAGGCAGCTTGCCCAGATCGGCGCGTCGGCGCGAATGTTGCTCGTCAGCACCAGTTGCGGAACTACTCTCGTCTCGTTGCTGTTGCTAGAGTTGGCTGGAATTCTGCAGTTCTTTGCCAAGGCGCTCAGGAAGAACGGGCCGCCGTCGGCTCCAAACGCATACAGCTCGTCGCACTGAGACAGGAACGAGCTCCACCCGGACGCTACATGCTCGCCCGCGTCCAGCGCGCGAAGTTCTGGTGTCACCGCTGATATCAAAGGCGCTGGATGCAGAATGCTCGTGCTCCCCGACGCGAACGAGTACGAGTCCATGGGGCCGATCCACGCGACCTTGTAGACGATGTCGCGGATGTCGAGCGCGAAGATGAGCACCACGAAGAGCAGCTTCTTGGTCATGAAGAGCTTCGCGTTGAACCGCTGGAGCTTCTCCAAGAGCGGCACGCGCTGTGGTGCTTGGCCATCTGAACTTCGTAGTGATAACTCAGCCACGGTGGGTGACGTGGACTCGGCCATCATCGGCGCTACTGCGGCACGAACCCCCGTGTGATCTGTGAAGGAATTCGTGAAGTGAGTACTGCGGTCAGCATGCGCTGTCTTCCCCCGAGGACACTGGGTGCCTGTGCATTTCTGTGCGGGCGATTCTTTTAGAACAGCGTTGGCTGCTATTCATAAGAATCGCTCGCTTCATCGCGTTGGTGGTGTAAATAGAAGCTCAACAAAAGGGTCAGCCGACCAGCGCTCGGCACGTCACGTCAGCGAGTGATAAATAGCTTGGGCTTCAATTAGACTCACCAGCTCAGCCTTTACGAGTGACGTCCAGGAGCACTGATGGTCCCGTGCAGATAGATCGTTCGACGCACTTCTGTTGCCGCAAACTGGAAGATCAAGGTCAGCAGCCACTGATCGAGCTCGGTTCGCGCACTCTTCTTGCTATCCTTGTTGCCGACATCCTCTCGATTCCCCATCGCAACGACGCTCAAGAACGCCAGTTTCTGCGCTTCTGGTACCGAACAGCGCAACAATTGGCGATGGAACGATTGGCGAAAGCGCAGACCTTCGTCCGTCTTCATCACATTGGAAGCTTCTTTCAGTTCGAGAGAGCGAAGCGTGCGATTGACGTTCAAGGCGATATGCAAGCTCGCGAGGGCTTCTGCGCTGATGTTGGTGTCGTTCACTCGAAGCTCTTGGAGAACTGGAGCGTCTCCTGCTTCTTTCGACAAGATTGCGGCGAGCCTCTGCGCAAAAGCGTCGCCAATCAGCAGCCGATTGAGGTTCAGCGACAGCAACCGGCTGCCCAGGTCTCCATCCATGGCGACCAAAAGCGCATCAGCGTCCACAGCAGCAAACCCGCACGCCTGCAAGTTCAGGTGCTCAAGGTGGGGACAGTTGTCCAGGATGAGCTGCAGCGTGCCATCGAGAAAGCGGCAATTCAAGCAGTCGATTCTGCGAAGCTGACGGCCGATCCTTTCGATGAACCGTCGAAAGATGGCCCGGGTTTCCTGAGATTCGGTATACACGAGCTTCACATCGTACTTCCCATCGAGCTGAGCTGTGGACTGCTCGACTGGATTTCGCTCGATTTTCTCCACGTCTACTTGCTGTACCCACCCAAGACCGGCCCCGGGGACAACGACACAAACCGACCTGTTTGTGGGGTTCTCATAGAGAGCCTCCAGCTCTATGCACTCATCGATTATCATCGGGATAGTTGGTGAGCGTGTCGACGAACCGCTTTCGATGACCTGGATTCTCGCGTCTTTCTTCACGGTACACACAATCAGCTCGCCACCGCCAGTCTCCTCCTCGCTGCCCGTTCCATCGCCTTCACGCTCATCAGCGTGCAGCAATTGCGCTACCGGGTATTGCAGGGTCTTCACAAACGTCGTCATAGATTGAAGAGTGCACTGGATGGGGCCAAGCTTGCGAAGTCTGCACACGCCAGCAAATCGCTTCGGTCGCGGGTAGAAGAGTCCAAACGAGAGCCACTGCCAGCACTCTCGCTTGACCTCCGCGCTGTGGTAACTGTCGATGGCAAAACTTGATAGGAGCTCCTCTACTACTGGACATCCGAAGCGAAGCGCCGAACCAAGTGCTGCAAAGGGCTTTGCGCACAAGTCGTTCCCTTTCATCGTCACTCGCTTGAGATTCGATTTGGATGGCCGAGCTGATGGCTGCGGAGGATTGAGTACCACTCGTAGGATCCCTTGGTACTCGCTTGGCGTAACTTCTATTGGGAACCCATCTGGTGTCTCGTCGGCAACGATGTTGTTGAGTTTGAGCTCTTCAATCTGGTACACTGGGTTCTTCCTCACAATCTCCGCAACGATCGCCAACTCAGAAGCGTTCATCCTGTTGTCGCTCAGATCCAGCATATTGATGCCATACTGACGATCGGGATGCGAAAACACGCGGTCCAAGAAGCGCTCGAGGAGCAGTAACGGTGTGCTCGTGAGGTCGCAATTCGCAAACGAGAGGCCAAACGCAATCGTCTCCTTGCGAGGTCGTTCCTGGACTTGAGTTTCATCTTGAGCTTGATCTGGAACTGTGGCGAGCGGTGCCATGAACTCTATCAGCGTCCCCACCAGCATCTCGTCGAACGTCTCCAGCCCGCAAAAGTCGATAACATACTGCGGACTCTCGGGTTTGCCCAAGACCGAAGTGTCCACGCCAGACGTCGACGTGTCCATCATCTCGGACGTCAGCACGTCCACCCAGAACGCAGTCTTGAGATCTGGAAGAGCACTCAGCGTCTGGGAGTGGACCGCAAGTCTCGCAAACTCCGCGAGCAGCCACGCACGCTGCTTCCCAGGCGCCTCTAACACTGGGTTGGCATTGAGCGGGAAGACTTGGAATGTGAGCACGGGCACTGCGCTCTCGAGAGGCGAGAGCGACGCATCCCCCGCCGCCATGCGCAGCGTGCGCGACAGCACTGGCGCCAGCGCCTTCACCAGCCGGCTGCTCTCGCTAGCGAGCGCTTCGTAGGCGGGAGGGTCGGCGGCGTGGCGCGCGGCAACCACGTCGATCGTTGGCATCGGATCCATTGGTTTTTGGAAGGCGAATGAATAGTCCAGTATATTTACCGTATATATCATTATATGTGCACGAATGTTGCCTCCTGGTACAGTATACTGTATACCGCATTGGTGGGGAGGGAGGGGAGCCTTGCGCCACCCAAACAGAGCCAGCCAACAAAGGCTCTAGAACTTCCGTGCTTCCTTGTCGAGGGTGCGCAAATGGACGATCACGCTGCGTAGCACTTGGAGGTGTCCGTGTT
>JAADVK010000149.1:0-43713 GCA_023334975.1 Globisporangium sylvaticum
ACACACACACACACACACACACACACACAAAGCCCCTTATCAGTAAGTCCCTCACACAGCGACCACTTGTCTACATGAACACGCACCAGCGCCAGGATACGCTTGCAGATCGTGGCGCCGCTGCTGCGCGTGGGCGAGCGCAGCAGCACGACGTCGCCGCGCTCCCAGTCCCGCCAGCGGCGCGAGAGCTTCTCCACGAGGATGACGGAGCCGTCGGGGACGACGGGCTCCATGGACTGTCCCATGCCGTAGATCACGTCCAGCGCCTGCTCCTTCGCCACCGTCGCCCAGCTGAACACCAGCACCGCATTGCGCACGAACGCGTGCTTGCCCATGGCTGCTTGCAGCAAATTGGGCAGGCGAGCGGGTGTGTGAGTGGCTTCGTTGAGCACTGCACGTCCAGAATGCTCGTTAACGACATTTACGACAAAGAGAAAACGAATCGTCGAGAATGAGGCGTCACCTCATTTTTAGGTTTCTTTAATCGACATCGGTTTACACAATCCGAGCCAACTGCTATTGGAGCGAATCGCGGTTCACGCAAAAAAAACAACTAGCGTCAGTGATGCCCTCCATGACCTCCTGGGGGAGGTTGACACGAAGCATGATGTTGCAGAGCTGACGAGAATGCCCTGACCGACAGCGAGAGATCAGCGCGCTCCAGCTCCCTGGAGCTCAACATTATGCTCTGGAGCTCGTTGGCGGCCAATCTCGCGTGACAAACAATAAAATGGCGACACATTCCGGTGAATAGATTTCCATCTCTCCATGAGCTCCATGACGAGCCAACTGCAACACCAGACCACCAGACATCTCACTATTTGAAGAGCTCTCCCCTGTACAGTACACTCTCGTCATCTTCACGAGCGAATCTCCAGGAATCCGCACAACCTCATAGAGCCCACCAGAATCTCCATATGTGCCTACCACCACCTGTTATTAATCGACGCAAAGCCCTCTTCTCAAAGCGGCCAAGCGGAAGAGAGAGAGAGAGAAGGATGGTTTGGCAGATTGCTCTTTCATTATTCGTCTTAATTCTAAAATCCTCCCAGACGCGAGCACTTCCTGTCGGCCCTCGCATCCATCCATCCCTCCCGCTCTTCTCTCTCTTCTTCTCTTCTCTCTTGGACTGAGCCAGCGGCGCTGGGAAACAAGAGGTCAATCTGCCTCCTCCTCATGGAGATTTGCTTCACAGAGTCTCCATTTATATACACATCCGACTACCAAGTGCTCGCTTGCTTGCTTCTCTCTCTCTCTTCTTCTCTTCTGTACATCATCTTCACTGGAATAAATACCGCGTTCTCTTGGCGGATACGAGGAAAAACACGCACACACACAGCCCACACACGCTCTGACATGACAGCACCACGCGCCGACCCATTTACGACTTGAGGAAGCCAAAGAGGTCGTCGTCGTCCAGCTCCACGTTGAGGTCGATGCGGTCCCACCGGTAGAGGTCGAGCGAGTCGTCGTCCACTGGAGCTGCGGCAGATGCTGTTGCGCCTGGCGGACCGTTGTTGCCTCCCCCAGAGTTCTTGTCAAAGCCAAGATTCGCGCCGAGGGTCCCGTCCGGTCCGCTATTGTCATTCAGAAGCACGTTCACCACGTCCACAGGCCCGACGCTGGTCGGGATCCCTCCTCGCTGCCCAGAGGCGGCGGCGTACGTGTTGCCCATGCCCAATGAGGAGGACGCCATCGCAGAGGTCGTCGCCGCCAAGCTGTTGTTGTTGTTGTTGCTGGTGCGAGGAGCCAGAGACGGCCGCGGCGTCTGGTTGCTGTTGTTGTTGTTGCCCATGCCGGCGGCGTTCGCGGCGAGGTTCATTTGCATCTGCGGGTGGTGCGACGAGTTCGCGAGCACTTGGCGTGCGGCGGCCGCGGCGGCGGCGGCTCGTTGCTGCTGCTGGCCTTGCTGGAAGTATTGCTGTTGTTGCTGGCGTTGCTGCTGTTGCTGCTGGTGGTGGTGGTGGTGCTGTTGTTGCTGTTGTGCGTTGGTGCCCCAGCCCAACCCATAGTTGTTGTTGTTGTTGTTGTTGCCACCATTGTTGCCATTGTTTCCGTCGTGCTGGCTGTTGATGAGGTGCTGCGAGACTTCCACTTTGCGCGTGAGCATCTGCCGATGCAGGTTCATCTGCGCCTGCATCGCCAGGTGCATCTGCAGCTGCAGGTCGTTCGGCTCGTCGTGGAGCTGGAACTGGTCGCCGCCGCCGTTCATGCCTTCGCTCGTGGGGATCACGTTGCCGCCTCCAGCGCCATTCATTCCCGTGATGTGCGGCGACATGAGCGACGACAAGATGTTCCACTGCGGGTCGCTCAGCTCGCCCAGTTGTCCTCCGCCGCCTGACGCGTTGCCTGGACCACCAGCACCAGCTCCCATTGGAAGCCCCATAGGGTATCGGAACGCCGCCGCCGCGGCAGCAGCAGCTGCCATCGCGCGGTTGTTGTTGCTGTTGCTGTTGTTGCTTCCTCCAGTCAGACTCGCCTTCCGCTGGTTCGCAGCGTACGCAGCCGCCATCGCCTGTGCCTGCGAGCTGCTGTTGTTGCTGAAACTTGCGCGGGGGTCGTTCATAGCCGAGTTGCTGAGCATCGAGTTCTGGATCTGAAGCTGTTGCTGCTGCTGCTGACTCCGCTGGGCGTACGCGGCAGCAGCGGCGACAGCGGCGACGGCCATCGGGTCCTTGGGGTCCTGCTGCATCATGCTCGTGAAGCTGCCCGTGCGCTCGAGCAGCGAATTGCCGGCGCCGCTGCCTCGCGGCGTCGTGTGCTCCAGCGTCGAGTCGCTCATCTCCTCGACCGCGTCGTCGTCCGAGTCGTTGTCCGAGTTGCTGTCGTCGCTGTCACCACCACCGTCTTCACCACCTTTACGCTTCTTGTGCGAGATGGGGAACACGAACATCGTGTTGTGTTCGCCCGGTTTGTTGCCGTTCTTGCGGCGGCGCTTGAGGTTCTTCTTGGCGCTGTGGTCGTAGAACTCGAGGAACTCGGCGCGCGAGCGCTCGTAGTTGAGTCGGTACTTCTGCAGATGGCTCTTCAGGTGTTCAGTCGTGAGGCCAGAGTCCGGGCCAGCGGCACTCATAAGCTATTGGATTGAAAGCACACACAGAGAGATACGGTCAGTGACTTTTGAGTTTGCAAACGAGTGGTAATATAATGGATGACGCCAATGACTGATGAGAGACGGACGTACCCCCAGCAGCGCTTTCGGCGACGCATTCTTCAAGCCAACTGCATTCATACACACCACCAGAATTAAGGTCAGTGCACCATCGACTATACAAGAACAGAGAGAGAGGGTAATACACACACACACACACGCACGCACCGTCGAAGATGGCGGCGACGAAGAGCCGATGCAGCTCGTCGGGCCAGATGAAACGCTTGGTCTTGCGCTCGTACTTGCGCTGCTTGGCGCTGCTGGGTGTGCCGCCGCCGCTGCTGCTCTGGCCGCCGGCCGTGGACGACTTGTCGTCCAGCATCGAGTCCGTGGACATGGTCTTCTTCAGGATGCGCACGCCCGTTCCTGTCGCATTGGTACTACCGGTCTTCTCTTCCTCTGCGGCATTGCGCGTCACTGTAGCAGCAGTCGCACCGGCGCTAATGCCGCTCTCTGCGATCGCTCCAAGCTCTCCGCCGACCGCCTTGCTCATGTAGGTGGCGTGGCTGGGGATCGGCTGGTTCGAGGGCTCGATGGCAGGCGCGTTCGTCGTCAGTGGGAGTTGGGCCAACGTGCTCATTCAGCTTGTTGTATCGATGAACCACACAGTCACACACACACACACACACGCTGATGCAAAGTGCGCGATGTGGGTGCATTCACAGACTGCTTGTAAATGTTTCCTTTCTCCGCCCAGCTTTTGTAGCTTACGTCTGAGTTGCTGCGGGATGGATGTGCCGCAGACAGACAACTCAAGGCGCGCGAGAGAAGAGCGCAGACGCGTGAGCGACTGAATTGATACGAGCGCGGCAAACACAGCAGGAGCGATTAATGGAGGCAGCGAGTGAGGAGGCAGGCAGGCGAGTCTGGCAAGTTGGCGGGAGGCGTCCGTCCGTCCGTCCGTCCGTCCGTCGCGCGCGCGTGGGCTAGTGGGATTTTTACACACTGAGCGCCTGGAGATTCGACGCGATTCGCTTGCTTCGTTTGGCCTGTTTTGAGCTTTTGGAAGTTTGGCTTGGTTTCCGCGCTTCAGCACAAAAAGTACAAAAAGAACCCTTGATTTACGACAGACGCTACTGACAGCGCGCAGTCGCCTTTTTATGCCCAAACAGTCAAACTGGTGGTAGAACACACGCTCATCATCGGCCCAGCAGATTGATTGATTGAGAGGGCATGCTCGTGCGAAGACAGTTTGAAAATACAAAACTGGTAGGTGTTTGGGAAGCTCCAGCTTTTTTTGCGTATGTAGATCTCTGGGGAATACACGAACACACCGCTCCCCTCCCCATGTTGACTTCGGCTATTCAATACGCTTTCATTTTTCTCCACTTCTTCTGGCAACTATAGTGACTTAGGTTTCTGGCTGGATCGTGCGTGAATCTGCTCGCTTGGCTCTCTGTCAGCAGCTACTCTCCAAAAATTAGCGGTAATTTTCTGTCTGAGTCGGCAGCGACGGTAGTTTACGCCAAATGCCGCGAAAGAAAAAAAGATCCCACGGTATAGTGGACCCAAGTGGGTGGAATCTCAGTCGTCTGTCCTTCCGCATCAGCGTTGACGTGGTAACCCTGCCGCGGGTTTTGGCTGCAATATGAGGTGAAAAATTACCGAATGGGGCAACGCCAGCCATATGGCGAAGGCGCGTGCGTTCCCACGTTCTCCGCATGGTTGTTCTTGAGAAGAAGGCACTCGAATGCACATCACATTGCGCACCATGTGAAATGGCTCCTGGCATGGCGCGCGCGCAATCGCTGGATGTGAAGTTGACTGACAAAACTGGAGCACCAGTCAGTGTCAATGCTGGCAGGAGCGAACGTCAGGTACCTTGCGGGTCTTCGTGCGCTGGTGATTGTTCGTAACAACAGACAACTGACTGACGCCAAGTCCCTCCCCTCCAAGTATTCAAGAGGAGGGACAGAGAGCACGAGCGTGTGAGTGTGAGGGCTGGTGAGGCAGGAGTGGTGGTTGGATACCGAGAGGATCTTTGTGGAGATTCGAAGCTCCAGAGCTCTCGGATCTTCTTGGAGTGGGAGGGACGTCCAACCACGCGCGTCCATCCATATTTGCGCACCCATGTTTGCTTTTGGCAAGAGGCCACTTTCCGAAGCATGAGCCAGCCACAAAGATCCTTTTTACAAATGAATCTCCAGCCGTCCGTCTACCACAATGACCCAAATGAACTCTTCGTGCTGAGTTACACTTGCTTGAGCTGGCTTATGCTGCCTTCAGTCTACATGGTGGAGTGGATACATGGACTCACGTGGCACTGTCTATTGTTGACTATCATGGACTCGGTCTATGCAAATGCGTTCGCAAACGCGAGTGTGATCACCACATCGTGTTGACGCCATTGCCGAAATCAAGAGGATAACAATAGAAAACAACAGCAACGACAGCCGCGGTGCATTGAACATTTCTTTTTTCCAAACAAACGATAGGAGGCGAGTTTCACTGCCAGCGGTGCCTCATCAGTCCAGTTGTTGTATCCAAGAGTTTGGTGTGTTTGTTTTTAACAGGTGGGTGAGGGCGTATGAGCACGCCAGATGACCGACTTTGCCCTCGTGCTTTGACCCAAAAGCACCAGCAAGGTCGTATTGTAGCTCCTGAACGAATGACAGCCACCAAGAGCGATGGTGCCCTCAAGGTCTACAGCAGTCCAAAGCCCCACGCTCTAGTCGCGGATGCAAGTTGCTTTCCCACATGAGTTGCTTCAGCTTCTGTTCAATCAGCAGCGATCCTGAGCAGCCCAAGGACGTGCTCAGGATTCTCCAAGCAGGGCAATCGCTCACTCGCTCGCCTTCTGACCAAGATGCCGCTCATCATGGCCGCATGACCGACAGAAATATTGAACCAGGCTCGCTTGTGTCTTGCGTTTTCCTCCCTCCCAAACACGCAATATTGTCGAGTAATCGATGTCCGAAACCCCAACGTACGCACACATCATCTTGATCCAGACGGCCGCACTGGCAAATGGATGAGGGAAGGGAGTCGCAGCCTTCTGCTGTTGACCTGACCTGACTTGACCCAGACCCCTCAGTCACGTCTTGCGCTTCAGACAGCAGAAACCAAGTCGCAGGTTAAAAAAGTCGCTCGCAGTTGCGAAGTTGAAGGTCCTTTTCGTCGGTGTGGGCTCATCTCAGGGATTCCCGCCGCGAGTCCCACTGCGCTGACCCTCAAAGTGGATTCACTCGCGCGCGCGATCATACAAAGCCGCTGCTCTCGCTCCTGAGACGAATCTCCCGCGCCGCAAACAGGCCGCGCTGACTGGCGAACGAATCTTCATGGCACGCCAGCATTCCACTCAAAATGTAGTAGATTAGGTGATGATTTCGCGTAATCTACTGATTTGGCTTCAGAGTCGCTTCAGCAGTAGGCAGACGGTACAGGTGTACCATTACGGTACGACTGACGAATCAATCGACTTGTTCTTGTAGAGAGAGAGAAGAATGCGTCACAGTTTTGTTTTGTCAAACATGTCGGGTCTCGTTAAAACAAGCACCGCATTGAAGAGCATCGCTTTGTCGGACGATGTGCACCTCGAAAGGTCGCCGAAGCGAATTGGTTTGCCAAGCCAATGAAGCAAAAGGGCTGGTCCTCTAGCTGCAAGAGCAGAAACGAACTTGCTGCGTCTGCCTTCGCTCCGCGCGTTCAAAGCTCTAGTCGCCTGCGAGCCACGCAGCCGCAGTCTCACACCACACACCAACCCACGCCATCGCAATCGCCAATCCATCCGCTCTGCTTGTGAACATGGCGCAGTCGTGGTTCTCCGACCCGGAGCTCCTGGGCACCAACTTCTCCGCCTCCTGCGTCTGCAACGACCTCTCGAAAGCCGGCGACACGGTGGTGCGTGCGCAATGGTTTGCTTGGATTCCCATACTGAAAGCAGTATCATGAGATCTCACTCGCTATGGTATCCACCAGGTGTACGCCCACATGGACGACGCGGTGGTCGTGAACGTGGCGCAGACGCCCTGCGTTGCAAGCAAACTGCCGATCGCCGAGAAGTCGTTCATCCACCAAGTGCGTCTGTGCGCGCTCCAGGACAGCGTCTTCACTGTGGTCGCGTCGGATAATGGCGTCCAGGTGAGCCTTTTTGTGCCAATCGCTATTCTGACGCAGTCGAACTTGCAGCCTTGTAGTGGCGGACTGATATCGGTTTCCTTGTATTGCTGTGGTAGATCTTTGACGACAAGGGCGAGCAGAGTTTGTATGAACTCGCGCTAAAGGACGCGCTGGATGCACCGGAAGAAGGTTCACGGCCAATGCCACCAGCATTGATATACTGTTACACGTGTGTGTGGGCTCTGGAGCATAGTAGTGAGCTGTCGTTTCTCTCTCTTTCTCTCTCTCTTAGACGTGGCAGTGTTCTGTCGAGGCATCGCGGCGATCAACTCGAGCCAGCCGAGCCTCATTGTCGGTACGAACACACACACAAACAGACCAGATTAGAATCTTGTGACTCACCTCGTATCGAAACTTTCCAACTTGTGGCAACCAAACAGGCACGTCGCTCGGCAAGCTGCTGGTGCTCGGGAAGGAGAAGTCGTCGGAAGCCACGTCTTCGCAGATCGAATTCGATCTGCTCGAGACGCTCCGCGAGCACAAAGACGCGGCGATCTTGTGCGTCGAGAGCGCTTCGAACGGCGCGCTGGTCGCGAGCAGCGACGACAGCGGCCTCATCCTCGTGCACAACCCCGACGACAACTTCGAGGTGCTGCACCGCATCGAGAGCAGCGACCCGGTCACGACCATGTGCTTTGCGCTCGAGCACTGGCTCGTCTGCGGCCTGCTGACCGGCGGCATGCGGATATACAAGAAGGAAAACTTCCAGCTGCACGCCGAGGTCGCGGCCCACACGCGCGCCATCACCGCGGTCGACGTGCACGAGAACCACGTCGTGTCCGTGAGCGAGGACACTTTTCTCAACGTCTGGGAGCTCTCGAGCAGCAAGTCCAGCGGGAGAGTGCGCCTCGTGAGCTCCCACTGCGTGCCGAACGACCTGCTCACGGGCGTCGCATTCGCCGGCGCCAAGAGCATCCTCACGGCCACCTACGACACGAGCCACCTCAAGCTCTGGGTTCCGGAATGATGAGGCGCTAGCACCTAAGACACAGAGAGAGTTCGGAAGGCTATACCTGGGTTCTTCGAATCCTGGTCCAAATTGTGTACTTGCTGCAAAACATGACGAGTTCTTTTCCATTTCTTTTCACAAAGTCGCCATGTTTGCCTTTCTCTATTTCGGACGATACGTACGTGTGTGTAGAACGGTGAAGTCTTGTGACCTTGCATCTTCTCGCTTACTCGTAGAGGCTCTGGTCGTACTCGATGTGCTCCTCCATATTCTTGGCCGCGCCGTTGAGCGACTTCCACGGCATGATCTTCTCCTTCGTGAGCGTGAGCGTGAGCTGGTTCTTCTTCACTTTCCACGCCACGTCCTTGATGCCGCTATACAGCGTCGGGATCACGAGGCTCTTCGCCTGGTCGCCCTTCGGCGCCGTGAGCAGGTCCAACGAGAACGACGTCTTGGTCCAGTTCTGCATTTTGTTCATATTGGAAACATATAACGTGTGAGTACCAATTGCCAATAGCAATAGAGCATACATGATATAATAACAAACGCACCAGGATCAGCTGGTCGTCTTCCATGTCAACGACCGCATCGTCTCGCAAGTAAATGCTACAAGATCCACACACAATAGGAGCACAACACAACGTCAGCATCAGCATCATACGGTAAGAGAGAGCCCCACAATAGCAACAGCATAACGCAACACTTTCCGCATATACACACACTTACCTCACAGTGGTCTTGTTGTCCACCCAGCCGTACGTGGACACCATGGTCTTCTTGATCTCGTTCTCGTCTTTCGTGTCTTTCACCTCGCGGCGCTGGTGCGCGTAATAGTAGCTGTGCTCGCCCTTCTTCAGGATGCTCTCGTCCAGCGCCGATCGGCCATCGTCATCATCATCGCTCTCTTCCTCTTCTTCGCTACTCTCTTCCTCTTCGTCCTCCTGCTCCTTCACGTCCCCTCTCTTCTGGAGCTTCGGCTCCTTCGCCTTCTTCTTGCCTTTCTTCTTCTTGCCGGACGACGAGAAGCAGAGCTTGTAGAGTGCCAGCGTCACCAGCAGCACCGCGACGCTCGCGAGCGCCTTCCACGCCGCGTCCTTCTCCACGTGCAGCACTCCTAGCGGCGTCACCAGCTTCACGTACGACGCCTCGGCGCTCGGCGCGTACACGTACGGCACGAAGAGCTGCATGATCAATGATCTGTCTATCTGCTGCTTGGCTGCTTGTCTGCTTGTTGAATGCTGAACTGGTTTCTAGAACAGGATATCCGGTGTCGGATAGGCTGAAATGAGAATCATTTACTCATTATTTTGATCTTCCTATTGGTGGTAAATGTATTTAAATTTCAGCAAATCAGAAGCAAGAATACTTAGAAAATGTGTGAGGTTGCGCGAATGTGTTCTGAAGGGATGCGGCGAAATCAACCAACCAAACCAAATCGAGCAGCTCCCACTTGCGCGCGTCTGTGATCAAGAAGCCAAGGAAGAAGCAAGCGCCAGGCAAGAGCTCCTGTGTCTACCCACCTATTCAATATGAAGCCGCTGTTCGGGAAGATCGTGTCCAACAAGATGCAGAAGTCCGTGCTGGTGGAGGTCGCGCGCATCGTGAAGGACCCAAAGTACGGCAAGTACTACAAGAAGACCAAGAAGTTCATGGCGCACGACGAGGAGAACGCCTGCAACATGGGCGACTTCGTGCGCCTCTCGCCGACGCGCCCGCTCAGCAAGCGCAAGCGCTGGAACGTCGACGAAGTCACCCGCAAGGCCGAGATCTAAGCAGCTCATGCGCTTGGGCGTGCGTTCTGTGTCGTCACGCTCTTCGTGGATCCTGCCACGCACGTCATAATGAGGTGCGCAAGCAATGGAGATGGCGAGCGCTGGCTGATGAATAAGATGCAGGCATGTGGCGATGAAGACGAGAGACGAATATAGCGAGCGATGTCTGGTATCAAATGACGCCATGAACGCAATAGATTGGGGCTGACGCCAACAACACCATCAACCAACGAAAATGCAACAAAAAAGAGAAGTAATTTAGATCTGTGGTTTACTTTGGTTCTAGAGCTTGCTATCCTACGTGTTACCTGTCACCATGGCTTGGCTTGCATGCTTAGCGCTCGTGTACATGCCGCCTCGCCATCATCTCCGATAAGCCCTACAGTTCGTCGTCCGAATCGTCGTCTGCAAAGGGATCCTCAACAGGAAAGACGCCGACTGCGACGTTGTGCGGACGGATGAAGCCGCCGTACTTGAGCTCGCACTGGAAGTACTGCTTGCCCTTGACCGAGCCGTTGCCCTTGCCCAACGGCTCGTCGAACGTGACGCCGACCCAGTACCCTGGCGAGATCTCGGGCACCTCGCCCAGGTACGCCACCTGACCGCGGCGTCCGCCAGGCTGCACCTCGCATCGGTCGCCGACTTTCATGCCCTGCACGCTCTCTGGGCCTGGCACGTTCTCTGGATCAGGGCGGGTGACGTTCATCATCTTCTTGGGCTTCCAATTCGGATCCTTCGCGAGCTGGTCCTTCTTGTACGCGCGCACCGTCTTCTCGCCTGTAAAATGCATCAAACGACCCCATACATAGTTCACTCGTCATCAGTATAATCGACAGCCTACAGCGAAATTCCCATACAAAGCAATAGCACATCCTTACGCTTCTCGTAGTCTTCCTCCGAGATCTCGTACTTCTTGATGAGCGAGACGTCCTCGAGCCCGCCGCCCTTCGAGAGCGAGAACGGATCTTTGTCCACCACATGCAAACGCATGCCGTTCTGCACGCTGTAGTAGCCGAGCATCTTGCGGTCGTCGTCCAGACGCACGAGCACCGAGCCGTCGGGCCCCATGAGCAGCAGCTCCATGGCGTCGGGCTTGGTGCCGCAGTGGCGGTACACCTTGTGGCGCACTTCGGCGACCGTCGAGTGCAGGTCCAGGCGGATATCCACCATCTGCATCTGCAGGTTGCTGTGCGTGATGTGCAGACAAACCATCCCCTCGGGCAGGTTCTCGTACTCGAAGCCGTCCTTGGCCGTCACGAAGGAGCGCAGCGCGCGCATGTCCTGCGCCATCTTGATCTGCTTGGCTTGGTTCTGAGGTGTTGCCGTCCTTTGGGGCTGATATGAATGACGATGGCAAGGAATACGCGATCACAGTAGTGTGTGGATCCTTTTAAATCCGACAAGTAAGCTTAGTTTTTGTATGTACTACCTATAAGTACGATTTTGACCTTCGTCCCACATGTTCACACAAAGACAAACAAAGGGGAGAACAAGCGATAAGCAAGCCCAAGAAGATGTCGCTGCTGCCGATCGAGACGCTGCGCTGCTACGACCTCGTGGCCATCGCGCTGCTCATGCTGGCGATCGACGTGGCGATGCACCTGTGGAACACGCGCGGCACGCAGCTCACGCCGCAGGAGACCGCGCTGCTCAAGGCGTACAACGAGCAGGTGGCGATCGTGAACCGCCTCAACTCGGTCGAGACGTTCGTGGAGCAGTCCAAGGCGATCCGCAAGATGAACACGGTCAAGAAGCAGATGCAGGAGCTCGCAGGTGCGTTACGTTGGCTTTTGTTTTGCTGCGGCTGTTGTTATTGTATGATGGCTATTGTACTGGTGGTACTAATGTATCTTTGTGTGTGCATGAATGAATGACCAACAGTGGAGCGCATGCAGAAAGCTGCGCCATCCAACCTCCAGAAGCGGATCAACCAAGTGCGAACGGTACGATCCTGTTCGAGCATTCCTTTACGATACATCCTGAACAAGGCAGACGTGTTTCTAATCATGCGTGCTTTGCTGTATTGTGTGCAATTTGGGCAGCCTGTCGTGATGGGGCTGCTGACGTTCTTGTACTGGAACCAGCCGCTCGTGGAGCTGCCGCAGGGGTACATGGTGCCGTTCGAGCGCCTGCTGTCGTTCCCGGGCTTCCCGTTCGGCGCCATCTCGGCAGTCGGCTGGGCAGGCGTCTGTCGCCGCGTGGGCACCAAGCTCTTAGGTTAAGTAGGTACACTCTCGTTCGCTCGTTCTCATAGCAACCCCCAATCAATCAATAGCTCCATGATACTTCGTTACAACCGCCAAAGGCTCTCTACAAAGAATAGGACACATCACATAAAGAGACACCACGTGGGCTTTTGTTGCTTGGAATAGCGTCACACGATGGACATGCGCGTTCGATTAAGCTCAATTACTATAGTCTTGTAATCACAACCGGTCGCAGGCAGGTGTCGCGCTTAGTAGTCGGCGCCACCGCCGAACATGTCCATGCCGGCACCGAGGTCGGCTTCCTCTTCTTCTTCCTTCTCTTCCACTGGCGCAGCGGCGGCGGCACCGGCCGAGGCGGAGGCACCGCCAGCCGAGGAGGCGCCAACCGAGACGGTCGCGAGCTTGGCCTTGCCGGCGGCAATGACTTCTTCGATGTCCTTGCCCTCGAGCTCCTTCAGGAGCAACTCGATCTTGGCCGAGTCGGCTTCACCGCCGAACGACGCGATGACCTTCTCGACATCGGCGGCCGAAGGGGACGTGTTTCCGCCCAACACAAGCAAAAGGAAAGCAGCAACGTGACGCATCTACAAGAGCAAGACCAAAAGCACAACAGATCAGTACACGTGCTCGCTGGAATAAAGCGTTTCGGCAGCTCGGCAAGGCTCAATCGGTCTGTCGGGAACGCCAAGCGCATGCGGAAAGGAGGAAAGGGATAGTGTGGCGGTGTGGTGTCAGTCGAGAGGATCGATGCTTCTGGTAGCAAACGCCGCTGCGCACGCGAAGAGCAGCAAGTGGGTTGAGTTTCCAATGTCGCACGTAGCTTCTGGTTCTCCTCCTGTATGTCGCGAGTACTTCCTTGGAAGAGCTGCTGTTTGATCACCACTGCGAACTGGTACAGGTTTCCGTCGCTGTCCTGGATTTGCACGTCGCTGCGCTGTTATCGCCTCGCCAGCTACTGCCTGCATTGCATCGCGTATTCGCACCAATCGAACAGCTCGACTGCACTGCCACACCACCCTGTTCCTTTCTCGCATCTTAAGCGCTGCCGTCCAGTCTGCTGCATGCCGCCAAACAGGCCCGACAGACGCACTGGGTCGCCATGCGATGCTGCCATGTCATTTCATTGTCATAGGGGAGAGAGAGAGGCACACGAGACTCACCTTGTTTAAGGTAAAAGAGGTATGCTTTTCTGTGGATCACCCGACGACGCCTATTTCGTTGCAGCAGCAATATGAGGCGCCATTGCGCGCGTGCTGCCAGTGTCCCCATGCGAGTGTCGGAGAACCAATCACTCGCCGCGCCATACAGTTCCCCATACGAATGGCGATCCGCCAATCAGCGCCGCGGATTGGCGTTTTTCCCCTTTTCCACGCCCGAAACCCTTGCAAAGATGATCGAAACAATTGATTCCGAGTCAGTGACCGCCTCGATCGGCTTTGACGGGGTAGGAGCTCCCCACACGTCGCAGATCTGGGTTGACACGCAAATGTGAAGGAAGCTACACATTTGACCAGGATGAACTGGCAAGGCAAGATACGAGCTTGCATTTTGAAGGCCTTGGGTGAGCGATTGTGTATTAACTTACAGCGCGTGACGTCGTTGTGATGGTTGCTCATGGTCACTCCGCTTGCTGGGTTTCATGACAGGAACGGCTCGTCTCGCACTTCCTGGATGACATGCCGGATTTTCAGAACTTTCGTTGATGACAGCGATCTGGAAGATGATGAAAGCAGCGACGACGACGAGCACGACTGGTGGTAGTTAAGTGAGGAGCTTGAGTTTCTCTAGCAGCAGTGACCGGCCCGGCGGTTCCGGAATGCGCTGACGCTTCATCAGAGCGTCCTGCAAGGCAAGACGCAAGGTAATAGAGTCATGGTGGCTGCAGCTATTGCACACATAAAGTGCTTGCTGTCATGACTTACCCGAATATCGTCATTTTGCTGCTGAAACTCGGAGAGAATCTCGACCAGCACTGCGAGCTCCTTCGACAGCTCCTGCTCATTCAGAAGTTTCCCACACAGTCAGCCCTTGCTTGCATGTATTCACTCATACAGAAAAGAGAGCGATACTCAGAACTCTCTCTCTCACCTGGTTCTCGTCTATCAGTTGGTTCCCGATGGCGGTTCGCAGCTCGCGCACTTCCGACGGCTTGACGTGCTGCTTCATTTCGTCCCAGATGAGCTTCCGCACGTGAAAGTACTCGCTCGTCATGGCTGGAACCCGGACTCTTCTGCCCGCTTCTATCGCTTGATGCCTTGGTGCTTCTTGCGCCGTGATCGCCTGCTACTGTCTATGCCATCTGCAACATGCGGCAGAATTGGACACTGCTCCTGGGCAATAGGCTGGTAAAAATAGTTGAGACCACGACCAAAATGGGCAGCTGTGATCTCGGTCTCCCACCTGACCAGATGTGAAGAGCAACTGCAATAGTGAGAGCCACAAGTGAGTTAAAAGAGCTTTCGCCAGGGATGAAGCAGACACGTGAGTCATTGTGGCTTGGGATAGCACGCTTCTGTCCGATTAAATACTGATATTATCCGCCGCATACAAAGATGGAGAGTTGAAAGATAGATTGCATACCTTCAACATGTCGCTCTCTTCTCTTACTCGGTCGAGAGAATGTAGAGCGGCTGGTGAGACCAGATTTCGCGCACTTGGTTGTTCTCTTCGTCCAGGATGCGACCGCAAATGGAGACTCGAAACTCGCCGCGTGAGAGGAAAAGTACCTGGATCTCGTGGGTTTCGGCTTGGGTTTCCTCTTCTTCTTCCTGGAGGTTGTTCTTGTTGTCGATGGACCACTCGAGATCTTTTCTCAGCATCCCGACCACAACGACGTTCTCGTCAACAAGCGAGGAGGACTCGCCGTCATCACCAAAATCCTCTTCTTCGCCTTCCTGGGTAATGCGGATCTCAATCGAAGCTTGGCAAACGCTGACGTTCTGTTGATCAGCACCACCATTCGAATTCGCGTTCTCCACAACACTTGACAACAGTTTTCGAATCTCAACCGTGAGTTGGATGAACTCCAGCACGCGCACTGCAAGCTGTCGACGCTCACCGCTCAACTGCGTCCCCTGGAAGAAAATGAACGGCGATCGCGACAAACTGGTCATCTCCTCATCATTTTCTTTCTTCAAATCCTCACCATCGAGCATCGGGATACCACCCCCACCATTTGCATCTCCCTCGCCATCATCTTGCAATGCCGATAGCTGCTTGGAGCTGGGCAGCAAACCTGGAACGGAGATCTCGAACGCGAACTCGGGTAAAAACAACTCGCGCTTCGCAACTTGATCGTCTTGACCCCCTCCCCGCCACAGAAATTCCTCGAAAAGCAGCTTGCCCTTTGTACCGAAATACGTCTCCCACTCCATTTCAACCAGCGCATTCAGCAATTTCACAAGCTCGCTGTGTGCTGATGAAGTAGCGGTGGCACGATGTTGGACGCGGGGGACCTCAATCGCCAGCCGCCGTGAGCACTTGCGTCCAATTTCAACGTCACAACTGAAATCGCACGGTTCCTCCTCGTTTTCTTCATCGCCAGTCAACGTTCGGTCGGCATTTTGGGAAAACCGCCGCCGCATGCGGAAGCGGAACGCTGTCTCTGTGGGATTCTCAATTTCGACCACGAGCAGAAAATGCGAATTATCCATGACTGCACTGGAGAGCATTGCTGGCTCTTCTTCCTCTTCTTCTCCAAAAGGTCTTCGTCGTGATATTGACCCACCACTTGATCCAACTGGGATGCTCTCTGACGTCGATGGCAACAGCGAGACACCGAATAATTTCAGTGAAGGCAGCGACACGAGCTTTAGCGCAAGTTTCGTTTCTCGGTAGTACACGACTGGAGGTTCCCGTCCATCACCATTTTCTAGTAGACGATCTTCATCATCGCCTTCTGGATCGTCCGCATACACAAAGCTCCACACAATCTCTTCCTCTTCTTCCAGCGGCTCGTCTTCGCTTGCGTATCGGTGCTGATGGCTCGCATTTTTCTGTAGCAGCAGGATTTCGAACTGGATCGACACCACATCGCCGTTCGCCATCGGCACCGAGACGACATCTCCAGAACTTTCCCCAACAGCGCCACCACTCGATAGAAGTCTGCACCGCAATGTGATGCTATCAGTCTCAATGATTTGCTCATTGCTGTTCTCCGTCGTTTGGCTTGCTGAGCCTGAAGGCCGAGGTGTCAAATTGTGAAACACCACCATCGTCTTCTTCACCACCTGCTTTCTCAGCACCGTGGCTTTCAGATGGCACTTGTTGATGGTATTCTGGCCGACGTTGCGGATTCGCAGCTCGCACTGCTTGGTTTCACTCGAGAACATGCAGATGCGCAGGTCTTCTTTCCGCTCCTTGGACGCTTTCGCTTGTTGATCCACCGAGTGCGATGACAAACTGCCAGACTCACAAAGCGACAGCGACGCAAGCGGCAATTTGCCCACCACGCGCAGTTCCACTGGTGTGTTTAACGCAAATGACGTTTTCAGATTCAGCACTTTGAGGAAGCAGCCGCGCACGTGGAACCTCCCTTGCTTTAGTGGCTGAATGCCCAGGAGGACAGATTTCTGCTTCTCATACGGCGCGAGCACGAACGAGCACGGGTAGCACTCGACCGCGGCATTCGTGAAGGTGCTACCTGTCGTGAGGTTGCCCTCAGCGACACCACCGTCATTTTCTTCATCGTAAACGACCCAAGCAGTCGCTTGCTGGATGTCGATCGCCACGCCGAAAGGGTTGGACACGACCATCTCCAGCTCGATCTTCTCGTAAACTGGGAACACGTTGTCCTGCGCCGAAGAACTTGAACTTGAACTCGAGTCATCAATTCCAGCCGCTCTTCGCTTCTCTTGCTGCTGCTTCTCAAATGGAGAGTAGAAGAAATCAGACTTGGTCGTCGAATTCTGCAGACCTGCGCCACCGGCGGTTCCTCCGACTTGAGCATACTGTTCCAAAGCTTTCGCTTTCGTGAAGAACGGATGGTCGAGTTTGGCAAGCACCCGAATCTTGTCAATCCCAAGAAATGTTGACAGCTTGACTTGTTCACTCGGTCGCAGGGACGAACACTCGAATTCCATCAAACTGAGGATGTTTTTCTCCATTTTCACCACTTCTTCTTTCGAGCGGATGTTCCAGACTGGCAGCGCCTCGAGCATCCGATCTTGAATTGTGGCGCGAGAGTTGAGTCCTCCATTGCTTGTCGAATTGCTGTTGCTGGTGCTGTTCATTCCGCTCGACTGCGGGCTTTCAAACCCGTTCTCGCGATTGCTGTAGGCGCCAGGCGAAAGCCCAATCTCGCTGCTCGTGGTGCTGCCAGACAAACTCGGAGAGCCGCTGACACTGTTGTTGTTCGAGTGAGCGCCATGTGGACTGGCGTGGGAATGGCTGTGATGGGAAAAAGACGCGAACGCGGGCGATGCTTTCGTTGAAATCGCATTCACCGCCGCTGAGAACTGCTGCCGCGGAGTCGCCAGGATGCGCGGTGTGCTGGCGATTGTCGACGACAGCGACGCTGCTGCAGACGACATTGTCGCAGATGGAGACCCCGCGAGAGTGAAGTACCGCTTGGCTTTCGTTTCCACGCTGGACGGCGGCGTGTAGTACACGCTCGTTTTCGCAAACAGACCTTGTCGTTCGGCAGACTGCGCCGCACTGCGCTGCATGCTAAACGGTCGCTGCACCTGGTCCACTGACGGAGTATTCGCACCTCTGCTTGCTGCTGCTGGTCTTCGACTATTGGATGCTATGTTTGTTGTTCCCTTTGGAGTGATCGTCGTGTGTGAAGCAATGGAATCGCACCACGGCAGCATCTGCAGCAACTGGATGCAGTATTTCCCCACCAAAAACGAGTCACCGAGCATCTTCGAGATCGTGAGAAGCTGCCGAAGAACGTGGAACCGAAGGATGAGCCACACTTCTTCGTGTGACGAAAGCGGCGCTGGGTCGATTTGAACGCCGCGTCGAGCCTTCTTGCTTCTGTATAGCGTAGTCACCTCCCACTCTTTGCTGCTGCTATCACCGACACCACGAACGGATGCCTTGTTTGAAAGGTCCCCAGTGATCCCTAGACGCGCAGCAGTAATCCTTTCAAGCAGCAAAGCCGCCTGCAAATCTCGTTGGCGCTGCATTGTTGACCCCTGTAGCGACGGCGAAGCCACTGACGAGACAGGCCGCGTATTGTTGCGTCCAATCAACAGCGCGACTGCTTCGTGCAAGAAGAACGCCATTCGCCGCCGATGCCCCACGCTTTCCAGCATGCGGCTCGCCTCGATGACAAACTCAACCTGCCGCTGCATCTGCAGTTCTGGGAACACCATGAGTCCGCGGTCGAGCGTATCCCAGAGCAGCCGCTTGATCCAGATCGCTTCGTTCACTTTCTCTATCCCCTTTGTCTTCGCCTGTGCAAGTTGGGATGCCACAGCGACGCAATACCAGCCGATTTTCTCGATCAGCTGGCACTCGAGATCACTCACGCCTGCTTTCGCGTACAGCGCGATCGCCTCGGACGCCTTCTCGACGATTTCCACGACAAACTGGTCTTTCGACTCGAGAAACAGACAGTAGATGTACCCTTCGAGCGCCGCAGCGAGCCAGAGCACGTCGCCACTAGCGCCATTGCTCTTGCGCTCTTCATCCTTCAGCAGCTCCAACGCCACCGCGTAGTGCTCGAGCGCGTCGGGTACACAGTCGAGCAGCACCGAGTAGTCGCCAAAGAGCTTCCGGTGGCGCGCGATCTGGCGCTTGCGACTGCGCGAGTCTGTGAACGGGGATGTGAACGCGGACGCGGTGGTCGAGACTGCAGTGGACGCCATGGACGTGATCGCAGCATGCAGGCTCTGCGGCTGTGACGTCCCTCCCGCTCCTTCGCGGGACGACAGCAGCGGCGTGTTGCCCTGGTTCATCTGCGACTGCGCGGGCTCGACGTTCGTGTCCAGGAGAAAGCTCGCCATGTCGCCAAACTCGAACGACGTCTGGAACGGCAGCGAGTGGTGGCTCTGCGCTTGCTGGCGCATCGCGGCGCGGATCGTGCTCTCGAGCGACATGAGGATTGTGACCGCGATCGTGTCCATGACGACCTGGAGATGCAGACTCACGGTCGAGACGCCGGCGTCCAGCTCGTGGTGCACGGGGAACATGACCAAGTTGCTCAGCGACGCGACCTGCTCGACCGTGCCCACTTCAAACTGGTGCTCAAACGCAAAGCATTTCTGCACGAGCGTGCCGGGAAAATGCTTGATCGACGCTGCAAACTGGGCGTACGCGTCCTTGAGACTCGGCGTCGACGGGCAGTGGCAGATCCCGATCACGCCTATCGGCCGGTTCCACGCGTGCACGTCCTCGCCGTCGCAGCTCTCGACGCGCTCTGCGGTGGACACGAAGCGGAAGCGGATCGCGCCGGCGCTCTGCCACGAGAAGCTCTTGAACGGCGAGAGCTCGGGGGCGTAGCCGCCCGGTCGCGTGAGCGCGCTGATCGGGAGCGCGCGGTGCTGCTGCAGGAGCGCCACGTAGACCGCGTAGCGCTCGGCGGAGATCGCGCCCACGGGCACCAGGTACACGAGGAACTCGCCGTTGCGCGTCCAGCGCGACGTCTGCTCCACCGACGGTCTCGGCGCGGTCCAGGCGTTCATGCTGCCGCTAGCATGTGGGTTTGTTTGCTCCGATCCGAATTCAAGCAAGGTGAAGCAAACAAGGCCGGATTCGGCACGCACTCAATTTGGGGGAGAATGGAGGAATTTACCTCTTTATTTAATATATGCGGACAAAAAGAAGACGCTTTTGATTGGACAAAAAATAAACATACTTTTGTCGGCTGTTGATTGGTTATAACCTCGCTCGCTTGGTAATGGATTCCGAACTTGATTTGAGTATGCGTGAATAGAGCAAACCACATTTGCTTCCAGAATAGTATGCTGCATAGTAGGTTTGCTGTACTGTTGGCGCACTTTTAGTGGGAAGCCAAACACAAAGCAAGCCACCGCAAAGGACAGAAGCAACCCACACAGACAGATAGCGCTGAGCATGGCGACGGCGGCGATGACGACGGCGGACGCGCACGCAAGAGATAACAAGCAGGGAGATGCAGAGGAGGAGGAGGAGGAGGAGACGCTGTACGTGCCGCTGAAGGTGCGCCGCCAGCGCCAGGAGGAGAAGCTCAAGCGCCGCCGCAAGCAGCTGCAGGAGAAGATCCAGCGCGAGCGCAGCGACGACGAGGACGACGAGGAAAGCGACGACAGCAGCGACGCAGCGAGACGCCGCAAGAAGCACGCGGGGTCCAGAGGCAGCGGAGAAGAAGGAAGTGGAGACAACGGTGACGATGATGACGAAGGTCACACGTCCGCTGCGGCGGGCTTGTCGGAAGAAGACGCTCGCCCGAAAGAACGCTCGCACATGAGTCTGATCGACCAGGCGTACGAGATGCGCAAGAAGATGGAGGAGGAGGGCGTGAACCAGGACAAGATCCAGAAGGACACGCAGGAGATCAACATGCTGAAAGAGGCGAGTTACGTGCAGAAAGTGGCGCTCGTGTCAGCGCAGGAGCGCGCCGAGGGCATCCGCTACACGCAGGTGATGAAGACGACGTGGAAGCCCCCCAAGTTCATCGCGGACATGACGCCCGACGAGTGCGACGCCGTGCGCAAGAAGTGGCACATCCTGGTCGAAGGTGAGGACATCCCGCCGCCGATCAAGTCGTTCGAGTACATGCGCTTCCCGCCGGCGATCCTGGACGCGCTCAAGGCGAAGAACATCCTGCGTCCCACGCCGATCCAGGTGCAGGCGATCCCGTGCATCCTCGCCGGTCGAGATATCATTGGTATCGCATTCACAGGCTCGGGCAAGACCGTGACGTTCTGCCTGCCGCTGGTGATGATCGCGCTGGAAGAAGAGAAGAAGCTGCCGATCATCGGTCGCGAGGGACCGTTCGGACTGATCATCGGACCGTCGCGCGAGCTCATGCGCCAGACGTTTGACGTCGTCAAGCACTTCGCTACCCACCTGCTCCAGGCGGGCTTCCCAGAGATCCGCAGCCTGCTCTGCATTGGCGGCGAAGACAAGCGCGCGCAGTCGGAGATGATCTCGCGCCGCGGCGTGCACATCGTGGTCGCGACCCCGGGGCGTCTGAACGATTTTCTCAAGTCCAAGCAGATGAGTCTGCGCCTGTGCAAATACATTTGCTTGGACGAAGGCGATCGCATGCTGGATCTGGGCTTTGACGAAGAAGTGTCGACGACGTTCAACCACTTCACGAGCCAGCGCCAGACGCTGCTCTTCTCCGCGACGATGCCGCAGAAGTTCCAGGATTTCGCGAAAGAGGTGCTCGTGAAGCCGATTCTCGTGAACGTCGGCCGCGCCGGTGCCGCAAACTTGGACGTGATCCAGGAGGTTGAGTACGTGAAGCAGGACGCCAAGATCGTGTATTTATTGGAGTGTCTGCAGAAAACCAGTCCGCCCGTGGTGATTTTCTGCGAGCGCAAGGGCGACGTGGACGATATCTACGAGTACTTGATCCTGAAGGGCGTCGAAGCTGCGAGCATCCACGGTGGGAAAGACCAGGAGGAGCGCAACGAAGCCATCGATCTGTTCAAGAAGGGCAGGAAAGATGTGCTCGTCGCTACAGATGTCGCCGCAAAGGGACTGGATTTCCCTGACATCAAGCACGTGATCAACTTTGACATGCCCGCGGAGATCGAGAACTACGTGCATCGCATCGGTCGAACAGGTCGTTGTGGTAAAACCGGTGTCGCGACGACATTCATCAACAAGAGCGTGCCCGAGAGCGCGTTACTGGATCTCAAGCACTTGCTGGTGGAGGCGAAGCAGACTGTGCCGCCTGTGCTGCGCGCACTTGAAGATCCGTACATGGGTCTGGCGACTGACAACAGCTTGTCGAATGCAACTGGTACACAGGGCTGTGCGTTCTGCGGTGGTCTCGGCCATCGCATCACAGAGTGTCCAAAAGTGGACGCCCAGTCGCGCAAGATCGGCGCCGGCAAGCGCGACTACCTCGGCGGCGGCAACGAAGGCTACGGCGGCGACAACCTCGGCTAAGTGCGCGTCATTGACCCTCAGGTTGTTCAAGAGGGCAATCGGTCAATTGCTCAAGAGTTCAAGCTGGCTGGTCGACTCAATATTGGTATGTAATGCAAAATAGATACTGACAACTTGGATTTTGCATTGACTTGGTCGTACCTGTGGGGTTGGTATTCGTCTATTTGTGCTGGCATGTTGGTTCAGGTCGTTATATTTCTGCGCTCTATGCTCTTACCACACAGAGGAAGGAAGAGCTACATTTAGCTGGTTGCTTTTGGCACCAGAACGCGCGCGTGTGCGCACAGATACACTCTGCCCCAAGCGCACGATCGCTTTCCTGCCTTGTTTGCGAGTGCCAGCAGAGCGAGCCGCCGGTGGAAGCGGGGAGCTCCAACAGGGACGAAAGGAACGAACTCCGGTGGTGCAATCTCACGACGGAAGCAGATGACATGGGCACCTCGTTCTCCAGGAATCTCTCGCGCTTCTGGGATCGCAACGAGCGGCGGCTGCTGCTTGTCGGGCTCGACGCCGCGGGCAAGACGACGATTCTCTACCACCTGCGGCTGGGAAAAGCGATCGCGAGCATCCCGACAGTGGGCTTCAACGTCGAGACGATCCGCTACGACCGATACAAACTGAACATTTGGGTGCGTTTTGTTTTGCCAAGGTTCTCTTCAGATTCCTCAGTATCGTTGATGGGCATGTCGAGTTCCTCACAATTGCCATTTGCACCAATTTCATTTGTAGGATGTGGGCGGTCAAGACTCGCTCCGACCCTATTGGCGGCATCATTTCACAGGCACACAGGTACAGGATGAACCCGCGAGATCGCAGTCTTGAGCTATAAAGAACAAGGTTGTAACTCTGTTGTGTTGGTGCTGCGTCACCAGGGAATCATCTTCGTCGTCGACAGCGCCGGCCTCAAGCGTCTGGAGCTCGCGAAGGCAGAGCTCAACGGTTTACTGCTGGACAGCCAACTCAAGGTAGAAAAAGGGCGATTGATTGAGTGAAATGGCTACATAAATGGTTGGCTGCTACCAACTCTGGCGAATGCTGTGTAGGACTCGTGTCTGCTGATCTTCTTCAACAAGCGGGATCTGAATGGCGCGCTGACGGTCGAGCAGCTCACGACGGCGCTGGACTTCGAAGAGAGCTGCAAGCAGAGCAACCGCAAGTACAACGTGCAGCCGACGGTCGCGACCACGGGCGAAGGGCTCCACGCCGGCATCACGTGGCTCTGCGAGAACATGGCGGAGCTCTAGCTCTTAGTTCAGTAATAGGAAACGAGTAGGGCGAGGAAGAGGAGGGCGAGAGATCTATAAGGTTAACTAAGTATTTGGTTATGGCTTGATTGACTGGATGGTTGGAACTGAAGTGTGAAATAGCTCGTTTCAATTTAGTGGAGCTTGTCCTGAGACCAGTCGCGCGCAAACGCGATACCCTCGTACTTGTGGCCGCCGGGCAGCTCCGTCTCCTCCAGCAGCATGTTGCCCTTGATGTCGAACACGGTCAGGAACGACGTCTGCGAGTCCTCCACGTCGATCTCCACGCTCTTGATCGCCACGATGATGTTGTCGCCCGAGCGTGGCAGGAACTTGAACGACGAGAAGCCCCGCAGCGGCGTCACCTTGCCCACCTCGAGCACCTGGATGCTGCTAAAGTCCTCGCTTGCGATCACCAGCTTGTTCGAGCCGCGCTGCTCGTCCAGCATGTCGTTGTACGCCTCCGTGCTCACGCGGCGCGGCAGGATGAACCACTGGCGGTGCACGCTGCTCCACTCGATCGCCTCGTGGACCACGTACCCTGGCCAGTCGGCACCGAGCGCCGAGCGCACCCGCGCAAAGTTGGACGTCCAGTCCTCGTGGTGCACGTCGCCGTGCTTGTCCATCACCGCGACCCAGAGGTTGCTGTCGGCGAGCACGTGGCCGTCGTTGTCCGTGTACTCCTTGCCGACGCTGCCCATGTAGAGCTCGTCGTCCTTGACGGTCGCCCACTCGTGCTTCTGACCTTTGCCCGCGACGCCATCGCCCTCCATCACAATGTGCTCTGGGATCGCTTGAATCTGCTTCGCGCCTTCAAAGTTCTTGAGACGGTACACAATGCCCGTGCGGTCGTCGAACGAGAGCAGCTTGCCGTCGAACCACGTGAGCTCGCTGAGCTCAAAGCCGCGTCCCGCCTCGTTCATCGTGGTCGTGAACCTGGTCTTCTCGCCCCACGAGACCGAGTACTCGTCCTTCTTCAGCACCTCGTTCTTCGTGATCTTGAGCGTCGCGTGCTGCAAGTACGAGAAGAAGAGCGGCTTCTTGCTCGTGTCGTCGCGCGACTTCTTGTCCAGGTCCGCGACGATCACGAGGCCAAACGAGTCGGGACGCGCGAGCACGGGCTCCGGCTCCCTTCGCAGGTTCTTCTTCGCCGGCGCGGACGTGGACTCGGCGAACGGGTTCGTCGCCAGCGGGTTGGAGCTCGTCGTCGGGTCATACGGCGGGTAGCTCTTGGCAGCGCTGTGGTGCGACATCAGCGACGTGGACGAGAGCGACACGAACATGAACACCAGCAGCGCCGCTATGCACACCATCGCGCGGTTGCGCGTGAGCGTGGAGCTGAACGCGGCGGCGGCACTGGCCGGCGGCGAGCCCATGAGCCCGGGGCTGTTGCGCACGTTGCCGACGCTGAGCGGACTGGAGCTGCTGGACTGGTCCCACATGGTCGACTCGACGGAGCTGGACTTGCGCTTCTTCTTCTGGGAGTCGGGGCCGCGCAGTGGCAGCATCAACGAGCGGCAGCTGGCGCGCAGGAGCTCGTGGGGATCGTAATGATCGACCGATCACCAGTCTGCAGCGCGCAGAAGAATGAGGCGAGCGAGCGTGCCTGGCGTATGAGGGAGGGAGTGAGTTGGAAAAATTCAGAGGCTGTCCTACGGTATTTTGTTCAGTAAAACAACAGCCCAGGTATTATTTATCCAGCTATACTTTGTTGTATACTTTGAGCCGTGTGGCATACAAAATTCACGAAAACGCCTCGAACGCTGCGGCACTTTGCCGAAGCTACGTTTGTCTGCCATTGGCCTTCGATGAGCGAAGCTCAGCGGCCAACACAGGCGAGCTAGCCGCAGGCAACGCGCTGCAACGCGTCATTTTTTTTCGTCCGCAGGGCCAGCCCGCCATGCGACACCGCTCCTCAGTTCCAAATGTCCCTTTTTATGTTCCAAATCAACCAGATATACGTATACTATACACAACTACCTGTGCAAACCTGGCAATTCCTGGTCGAAAAACACGGAAAAATGCCTGGCATGTTCCTCGTCCTATTTTGTTTGTTCAAAAAAGTGACGAGTGATTTTTGGGTTCAGCCTGTTTATATCAGGTACTAATATTACAAAGGTATTTGTCAGGACGCTGACTGTCAATTTTTAAAAGCTTCATATCGTTGCTTGATTTAAACAGGATTATATTGTGACATACATTTACCATGTTTAAAATCGATACAACTTTAGCTGTAGCTTCAGGACGCGCAGTCACTCACACTCGGAAACATGGCGACGAGCAAGAACGAAGAGGTGGCGGCGCTCGAGGCGCTGCGCGATTCCTCCGCGGACCTCGTGCGCTACTTGGACGCCATGAACGACAAGCTCTCGCAGCTCAACCAGCAGAACGAGTGTACGTACAGCCAGTCATCGAGCTTACTCTCTCTCTCGCTAGGCGTCAACTAATCACCGCGTTGCTTTCCCTTTCTCACTGTCCATGTGCTCATTAGTGTCGCTGCGCGTACTGGAGAACTGGTCGAGCGTGATCGCGCTCACTAAGGCGACCGCTTCATCTGCAATCAGCAAGACGCCGAGCGAGCTGGTCAAGACGCCGTTGCAGTAGAATCGAGCGCACCAGCAGCAGCATAAACATCAACGTATTTGACCCGCAGCGCGTCTGGCAAAGACGGCGAGAACGAGTGGCTCGAGTGACGACAGAGAGCAAACCAATCGATAAGACGGGGGCTGACAGGATGCGGACTGCTCTGCACTGCGAACCTTCGAACCCAGTAACATGTATTTATACAACTATGTGTGTGTGTGTGGATTCAATCCAATGAGACCAGAATGCTGCCTTGTTCCCGCACAGACAGACAGACAGACGGTCTATTTCGCGCCTTCCGTGGATAAGACGCGCATTTTCTAAAATAGCCGCCGTGACCAAATCCGATAGATCTTCGGCCTCCACTCAGACCAAGGGCGACGTGCAGTCCAGCCACAATGGATTGAATACAAGCGAGAAAGAGAGAGAGAGAGAGCTGCCCCCCACTTGTGCCATCGCCGATTGCTGCGCACTCGCTGCCTCGGACATCCTCCGTGCGGAGAGCTAGAGTCTGAGCAAAGCAGCAAAGGCTAGTGTTGCTGCCTCCTGCTACTGCTACGAGGAGTTACCGTGAAGATGCGACGTTTGCGATGATCATCGGAATCTTCTGCATCTTCATCGTCATCTACATTCAAAACATCTTATCAGATCTACAAACTGCATTGCACATCAATCAACTCGAATGTTCAACTAGCTTCGTACCTCCAGGCAGCGTGACAGCGTCCAGTTGACGCAGCATCTCATCTGGCGATAGCTCTGCACCACCAATATCATTGTTAGTGAAAATATGACAAACGCATCCATGCTAGTCAGACCCGCCAATTCACACAGGTTTCTCACGCCTACCATTCGCTTCGTCGGTGTCTGTCTCCTCCTCTACCACTGGATCGTCAACATCTACCAAGTCATCCCTTGGTTATTCTTACGCAAGCAATAGCGACAACACAAATCAGCACTCGGCACTCGGCAGACACAACCTACCTCGCTCACTCGCGGCTCCTTGTTGCACATCGTCCAGCAAATCTGCCCAGCAACAAACAGCAAAGTCAGTACAAGCACATACACCATACGCCTGTCGTGGAGTCGCGCCTGATCGTACCATCCAGGACCCCCAGGTCCGATCCTTCGCGTGCGACCACTCCATGCTCATCCATCTTGTCTCCTGCTCTCCCCAGCACTTTAGCGCCACGCAGTCTACTTCCGTCCTGTTGGTGTCCGTGGCGATTGCGATATGGCTCGAGCGCCACACAAATCCCTCATGTAGCGCTTGCGCGAAACCGCTCTTCTTGAGCGCGATCCGCATGAACGCTGTGCGCGCTTGTAGGATATGAAAATAGCATTGAGACGCTCGCTCTTTCCCATCTGCAACAGTGACGACGCTTCAACTCAATGTTGCCGAGACCATCACTCCGACTTCCTACCGTGAGCTATCCACAAAGTACGAAAACCCATAAAATTGATGCACTCGACACAAAACAAAAACAAAACAGAGACAGATCAGCGGATCATCATCGTCACCACAAGCTGCTATGACGGCGATGCGCGAGATCGGCGCCGTGCTCTCGAGCTTCGCGCGCTTCGCGGGCGTGTCCTTCTGCCTGCTGCAGGCAGCCGACACGGTCAAGTGCGTCGGGCCGTCCATGCTGCCGACGCTCAACCGCGACGGCGACATCGTGCTGCTCGACAAGCTCACGCCGCTGGTGCGCACGCTCGGTCGCGGCGAAGTGGTGATCGCCAAGTCCGTGTCCAACCCGCGCCACACAGTCTGCAAGCGCATCATCGGAGTGGTGAGCTGCACGGATATATATATGTGGATCCTGTCTTTCTGCTGCTTTTGAGGTTAATGTACTGATCGTTGCGTGCTTACGCGCGTTGTGCTGGAACATGTAGGAAGGAGACACAGTCTGCGTGCGTCCTCGATATTCGTCCTCTGAAGTGGAGTTTCATAAGGTATTTTATGCATATAAGACAGAACGTAAACAACAGCCTGCTTATTGACCATTGTGTGCATGCGTATCAAACAGATCCCAAAGGGCCATGTGTGGCTGGAAGGAGACAACAAGCACGACTCGCATGACTCCAGATACTACGGACCCGTGCCGTACGCTCTCATCCAGGGACGAGTCGTCATGCGCGTAAGTCGATAGCAGACGGGGTATTGCTGGGATGTACACGTGCACTCACACTAACGGACATGCTGCTCGCTTTGATATGTGAGTGCAGATCTGGCCCTGGAACGAGCTCAAGGGGATCCAGAAAGAGACCAAAACGAATGCGTTCCGCGAAAAGTGAACGACACGGGCGTGCATGACGGAACAAACACAAGATTTTCGATCCAAAGGCATTGCAGCTTGGATCCGGCTCAGCTGGAGCGCGGAGCCGATCAGCGTTGCGCCACTGTGAAGCGGGCACACAGAGAGAAAAGAGCTCGTGCCATGGATCGCTCTCTGATGATTAATTAGATAGACTGGTGCAGGCAGGACTGACACTCGTAAACCCTCACCACAAGAATATCCCTGCCTTTCTACTTTCTTGACTTTCATACCACATGGGAACAACATGTTCGACAAATGGATCTGTCTGACACATCAAGAAGCCACATACCCACAAGATATAGAATCCCAAAGCACACGATTATCAACAGAGGAACATCCGCAGACGGGTTCATTTACTGCTTACGTGCGTGTGCATACTGAGGATTTGCCTCTCATCGCCACGCAACTGTGTGAATCGATGCTATCGCCGCTACTGCTGCCTTGCCATCACGCTCGCCACTAGCCTCTGCTTCTTAATTTCACCAGCTGAGCAATCGCTTATCACGCGCGCTCACCTCCTTGTTTCTTCTTGCCTGTCATCTCTTATGCATTCTCCATTCTTCTCTCTCGTCGCCCTGTAGCTGCTCTCTCTCTCTCTCCCTCTCTCTTGTCGTCTATGCCTGCACCATGACTTCGTCCTCGCGCAGTCCGCGCACGAAGAGCACGTTGTTGCATCGGATGAGCACTTCGCCCAAGTTGCCCGCCGGCTCGCCGTTGATGTATTCTTCTGTGTCCGCGAGCTGCATGTTCATGTACGAGTCGACCGACACGAGGATGCCCTTGTACTCCATGCCCCACTTGAGGCGCGCGACCACGGGCTTGCCGGTCAGTCCCGCGAGGAACGGCTTTGGGTTCAGGATCAGACCAGACTGTGCGCACAAACCAGCACAAGAAGCAGTGAGGAACACATCGTTAGCATCTGCTCACACGGGTGTTTATAATGCGAGTGCGTATGGCGCGATCCATAGCGTTGTAGACACACATACACACATGGATCAACAGCGCGCTCACTTACCATTTTCTTGCTCTTGTGTGTTGCTTTTGAATCGATTATTGCGTCCTGTGTGAAAAGCGCTCCCCACGATCCGTCCAATAGATTCCTATCTAATCATTTCAGCCAATCATAATAATGATCGCCATATTTTATCCAATGAAAATGGCGATTTGTTCCATTACAACCAATCCCATCAATTCCTATCAATTAGCGTGCCTCATTTTCACCCAATCAAAGACAAAATGAACGCGTTGACTTAACCTCTTTACAGCTGCTGGTGATCTAACGTGATGACTTTGTGCTCGATCTTGCGCAGGAAGTCCTGCTCCGCTCGCGAGCCGCGCACGAAGATGTTGACGACGGGGATGCCCGGCACGACGTACTTGCCGTGGCTCAGCAGCTGGTGCAGCGTGCAGAAGGGCGAGACGCTGAGCCAGAACTGCGTCTTGGCGTCGTGCTTCTCCTCGCGGCGCAGACGCAGCACTTCGTCGTCGTCGCTCTCCTTCTCGCCGCTCAGCGCCACGTGCCACTCCTCGTTGCTCTCGAACGGCAGCACGACGTCCGCGGCAGCGTACACCACGAGTCTCGACGCGACGTACTCCTGGTTCTCGTCCCACTCGCAGAACGGACCGTCCTCGGGGAACATGTTGGCCAAGTGCTCGATGAACGCGTCGTGCTCGCCAAACACCTGCACAAAGTCCGTCGAGTTGTGCTCGTCGTAGAGAAAGAGCACGGGCCAGACCATCGCGCCAGTGTCCGGGTCCAGCGTCGCCTTGCCTTCGTACTGCTTCACGCGCTCGTCCTCGATCAGCGCGCGACCGACGCGCACCGAGCGCGCTTCGCAGAGCTTGCGGTACTTGTCGGTGAACGCGCGCTTCTTCTTGTGCTCAAACTCCTTCTTGTAGTTCTCCAGCTTGATCTCCTGCACGAGCTTCTTGCCTTCCTTTTGGAGCCCCAGCAGCAGCTTGTTCTCCGGGTCGCGCTTGAGCCCTTCCGTGCAATAGCGGAGCGTGTCGTCCGGCTTGCGCAGCATGCGCGACGCCTTGGCGCCGCGGTAGTATGCCTTGACGTTTGACGGGTCATAGCGGATCGCTCGCGCGGCGTCCGAGCGACAGCTCGCGTAGTTGGCGAGCTCCAGGTTGACTGCTGCGCGGTTGCTCAGGATGACGGACGTGAGCTCGGGCATGTCGAAGCTCGTGTCCTTCTCCTCTTCGGGCAGCGCCAGCGACTTGAGCGCGAACGCCAGCGCGTCGTTGTAGAACTTGATCGCGGTCGCAAAGTGGCGGCGGTTGCGCTTGCCGTCCGCGAACGCCTTGTTGCCCTGGTTCTTCCAGTGCAGCGCGAGGCTCTCGGCGGTCTCGCCCTCTTCAATCAGCGCCTGGATGGCGTCCACCATCGTGTCGCCCTCCACGATGTGGTCCTCGAAGAGCGTCATCTCCGGCAGCGCATCGATGTACGCCTGGCGCTCCACCGGGTCCCATAGCTTGCTCTCGTCGATCTCAATGTCCACCATGCTTGCCTGTCTGTCTGCTTCCTTGCCTTTCAATCCAATTGAGCAATGGTTTTCTTGGTGTAAAAAATGACTGGCAAGACTTTGTAATCAGCTAGATCTACGTGTACCACGTCGATTTAGGCAATATCCTAGTTTCACGATGAAAGGTCGCAGCCATTGATCGTCAGCCAACCAGAAGTGGGCTACACTAAAATGGGCCAAATCCTACTTTCAGATCTAAAGGACGCGAACCAATGCCATTTTGAAGAGAGATGGCGGAGCTCAACACCACCACGGCCAGCACCAGCACCAGCGACGAGCAGCACCTGCCGCAGCAACCGCAGCTGAAGCGCTCACACGACGAGCTCTCGCTGGAGCAACAAGCGGAGGCGCAGCAGCAGCAGCAGCTCGCGTGCGTCACGTGCACAGGAAGCGACGTCAAGTACCGCTGTCCGCGCTGCGAGCGCGTTACGTGCTCGCTCGCGTGCTGTCTCGACCACAAGAAGACGGTATGTGCGTGTATGAAAGGATGGAGCACACAGACCAATGCTTTGAAAGATGTGAAAGCAAGCGATATTGCGATGCTTGATACTAACGGCGCTTGTGTGTGTTTGTATGGTAACAGTACGCGTGTGACGGCAAGCGCGACCGAACCAAGTATGTGCCGCTGAAGCAGTTCTCAGACGCAAACCTGTCGAGTGGTACGTATGCATCGTGCTTAAAATCCTGCCACACAGAGCCTGGTATGCTAATTACCACTCTGCTCTGTATTCGTATACACACAGACTTCTTCTTCCTCGAAGAGGTGGCGCGCTCGGCAAACAGCGCAGCGCGGTCGCGGAGCCAGATAGGCGTCGAGGCGCGCCAGTCGGGGCAGAAGAAGCGCAAGATCTCCAAAAACAACAAGCAGAAGGGTGGCGGCGCCGCCAATGCGCAGGCGATCAACCCGCACGTGTCGAGCGACTGGCTCACGCGGTTCCCCGTGCCGTTCCAGATCCTCGTGCAGCACGCAGCGAAGCGCGGCGTGGCGCTGACGCTACTGGCGCCGGGGATGAGCAAGCGCGTGCGCAACACGTCGTTCATGGACGCCCGCAAGGACAAGCTCTTTTGGCGGGTCGAGTGGTCGTTTCCGCATGCCGACACGGCAGTGAGCCTGTTTGAGAAGAAGGCGAACGACGGCGAGACCCCGTTTTCTCTGCTTGCGCAGTATTTGACCAAGAGTCCGGTATGTGCGTGTTTGTCTGATTACGGCTTGTTGTGTCCACCTATCTGCTTCTCTTGCGCAATTGATGATGCCATGGGCTAATACTTGTTTTTTCATGGTAACACAGGAAAATGCGACGATCCGAGGCAAACTGCGCAAGTACGCGGTCGCCGACTGGCAGGAGCACGTGCTGCTGCTGCTCCGCAAAGAGTTCACGTCTGCGTCCGAGCCGCAGTACTACCGTCTGGACGGCAGCCTCTCGCTCGAGAGCAACCTGAAGCGCAAGGCGATCGTCGAGTTCCCCGTGATCATCGTCGCTCTTCGCGAGGACGCCGAGAAGTACCCAGCCGCGCACGACCGCATTGAGTTCGTGTCCACTGCCGATGGTGATGATGCCGATGATAAGGACAAGGATGATGCCGATAGTGTCGAAGACGATGAGTCCGCGAACGAGAATGAGAATGACGGCGACGACAACGACGAGATGGTGGTGGAGGAAGCTGTTGAAGCAAATGAACCCGAGGCTGGCGATGATGAGGCCGACGTGGTCATGGGCGTCTCGCACTTTTTTGATGAGCCGCTGGACGACGAGAGCTCGGTGGACGACCTGCTGCCGTCGATCGCCGAGGCCGACGACGAGCTGCTGATGTTTGGCGAAGACGTGAACGGCGTGGACTTTCTGAACAAACCCACGGGGATGCTGATAGAAGAGCTGGACTCGTCCGTCACGCTCGAGCGTTTGAATTGAATTGACATGTGGAGAGAGAGATAAGTTAGAGAGCTAAATACACACGAAGAGACATCCCTCCGGGATCAAGAGATCACTGGTGTTCATGCCCAACCGAGGATCAGACAAATCATCAATACTTGGACGTCCTGTCTCTTGTAACCTGCACATCCAGTTGCTGAAAAATCAGCACCATCAAAGAATAGTTTGATCCATAATATCTGCGATGGATTTTTTGCGACTGTAAATCAGCGCCGAATTTCAGAGCCAGTCGAGCCCGATGGCTCTAAAATTCGTGATTCCAGCTGTCGTTTTTGAGCTGGCTATGCACGCCATTATGGTGTAAATCCAAAGAATCACTGGAGTAAACAAAAAGATCCTGCCTGTGATTTATTCCGTGTCACCCAACTCAGGCAGCGTGGGCAGCAAGCAGCCGCCTGCGAATGCCTCATCGGATGCTTTAAAACTCATCAGTGGCTCTCGAGCAGCAGATCTCGCTGATCCACACCCACATCACTCTTCAATTTGACGAGTCTGGCGAACAGTCCCCAGTCCTTAATCATGCGAGCCACCACCAGCGCCATGGCTGCACTCGCAGCGCTCGTCGCTATGCTAACAGCGTCTGTGTCCACCACCACCAGTGCGCTGGAGTCGAGCTGCGCGATCCCAGCGGAGACGCTCTCGTTCGAGTGCTCGAGCGACTGCGAAGCGACCGAGGCGTGCATGCTGGCCAGCAACTCGAGCGTGCACACGAATGCAACGGAGACCGTGTCGTTCACGTCGCTCACGTCGTGTCCGCTCGCGTGCTTCGCCGCGACGAGCGGCTTCAACGCCACGCCCAGCGGCACCACGCGCGCGTTCACGCTGCTGGTGCCCTTTGGCACCTGGAAGAGCGACATGGAGCTGCTGAACCAGCCGGCGACCGCCACCGAACATACGGGGGAGCTGCTGGGCAACGAGACTGTGAACGCCACGTTCGCGTCCATCAGCAACGACTTCCTCAAGAAGATCGAGCCGCTCAAGCTGCCCTTCAACACCACCAGCGTGTACGTATAGCCTACCTATTCAATAGGTAGCTTTAGCCTGTGCAAGCCTCACTCACTCACTCACTCACTCTTGTATATCCGATTGTCGAATTGTAGCTCTATCCGAGGCGGCAGCAAGATCCTGGAGCCGAGCACCAAGAGCCGCGTCGCGAATGTGGAGCTCGCCGAGAACTTTCTGCTCAAGAACGACACGAACGTGACGGAGCTGACGCTCGTGAACCTGAATCTGAACACGTCGATCAACAAACTGGCCAAGACCTTTCCCGCGATCCTCACGAAGCTCGTGCTCTCGAACAACCTGCTCACCGAGTTCCCAGCACCCCTCACGAAGCTCAAGAAGCTCACGTCTCTGTGAGTGTTTATGATGTTATGGGAGGAAAGGAACACTGTGGTGCTCCTATATCAATGGCTAACTTTATTGAGATTCGTTGTGTCTGTCATTCTCTTTTATCAGGTTTCTGGATAACAATTTCATCACCAAGGTGCCTTCGAGCGCGCGACTGAAAGACCTCCTGAGCTTGTAAGTGGCTCTGTCTATGTCTCTGCCTACCTTCCATGCCAAGGCTTGGGGATCTCTGTGTAGTTCCTGAACGAATAGCTCATGTGAGTGCTTCATATTTTATTTTGCAGAGTCCTGAGCCACAACAACATCACAAAGTACAGCGGCGTGTTCCAGACCGCGAGCTACCTGTGAGTCCCGTGCACCTGAACGTACCTGAATGGCTGACTACCACCTACACTGTGTGATCTACTTTACTATTGACGACTGACTCGTTGCTCTGTGATGATCTATCTCGTCTACATCTGTAGGGATCTCTCGTACAACCAGCTCACCAAAGCGCCGTACACGATCGCGAGGCACACGCAGTTGCAGACACTGTACGTATCTGGTCAGCTCTTCATTGATGATAGCCCACCACCAATTTGTGTAACCAAGCGCTAACCTCTCACCTCTGCAACCTACCTACCACCAAATCAAACGCTAGGAACCTCGCTGGGAACTACATCCCGTCCTTCACCGTCGTGAATGCGGTCGGGAGCATCCAAACTCTGTACGCAGGCAGCAAAGATCAACCGTCCACCATTTTTTTAAACGTTGGAGCCTCACTCTCTCTCTGTTTGATTGTTTTTGTTTGCGTATTGTTTCCTAGGAATCTCACCGACACCAAGCTGAAGACGTACTCGGCGCATCTTCTGAGTCTCGAGCGCTTGTACATCACGGGCAACAACCTCACGACGATCCCCACTGTTATGTTTCGACACACGCGACTCAAAGAGCTGTACGTACCTGCTTCGAAGTACCTACCTACCGCAGCACACCTCCATATTTCAGATTCAAGGCTAACCGGAGGTGTATCCATCCTACAATCTACCTTGAAACTTTTCTCTCAGGTACCTCGAGAACAACAAGTTCATGAAGGACGTGGCGCTCTCGACCAAGCAGGCGCGCTTCATCTTTAACCTCCAGAACTTCACGATCGACGAAGCGGCGCTCAAGACCAACTGCTCGACCGAGTCGCAGCTCAAGCTGCACAACTACACGTTCTGCCTCACGGACGGACCCGTGACCCCGCAGGCGACCCAGCAGAACACGCCCATGCCGACGCCCAAGGCGAAACCTGCGAAACCTACTCCAAAGCCAAAAGGCGCGACCAAGCTCAAGGAGCTCAAGAAGCTTAAGCGTACGACCTCGGTTCGCGTGGGGATCAAGAGCTCCCCCACTATGATTTCTATCAGTTTACCACCACCAGTTGACAATGCCGAGACATCGGTTGCTAGTACTGCCGATACAACGCCAGTGACGACGAGTGATGAGTCCACGACTCTTGCTTCACAGGGCAGCAGCAGCGATGCTGCTGGGGAGAACGACCCGGTGGCCCTTGCGGTGACTGGCGCGTTGGGAGGCGTCGCTGTGGCGCTCGTTGCGATGGGGGCCATTTGGATTGGAGGCAAAGCAGCGAGACGTTTGAAGCAAACGATCACGAACACCAGAGGAGCAAAGAAGCCGATTCAGCACCAACCCCAGCAACTGGTTATCGAAGATGAAGCTGATGCTGGTGTCGTTGAAGACGTCGCAGTGTAAAACGGTGTCTTTTGGATCGGAGGTGTACATGTGAATATGTTTGTATTGCTCAATGAAGAACACAAAGTATCTATACAAAGCGTCTATCGGCGTCACCTACGATTCTTGGAAGTCTACGTCTTAATAAACTAGGTTTCATTCGTTCACGAAGGAGAGCCATTTGCTCCACCACCTCCAGTTCGTCTCTCAGTCTCCGCCATGGTCCGCCTCCTGAGCCTCGCTCTCGCCGTTGGTGCCCTGGCTTCTTCATCTCCCTCTCAGGCGCCGAAGCTGCAACTGGGACCGCCGACCAGCGCGCTGCTGTACCAGCGAAAACGCTCGCGTTCGAGTGCGGCTCATCCTGCAAAGCTACGAGGCGTGCGTGAAAGTGAACTCGACAACAGCGGTGGTGTCCTCGTCCTCCCCGTGCCAGCTCGAGTGCTTTCAGGTTCCCGACGGCGCGGAGGCTGACAAGACGAGGGACTTTGGCTATCAGATCTCATTTTGGGCCGAAGAAGAGTCCGCAGGATACACCGACAACGACTGGGACACCTGTTGCCGGGTCCAAACTTGCGATGAGGAGCAACGAAGACGTGACCAAGATCGCGCCGCTCAAGCTCCCGCTCACCACGACCTCCGTGTACGTCTTTCATATGCACTTCTACTGTCCTCTCCGATCGAAAAGCTGTAAGTCTGGACGATGGAGCGATGTTGTTGTTGCGAGCGACGGGGTCAACTCTGTCTGCAGTTAACAACCTTTGTTCCATCTGAACTTGTGCGTTTCCCCCCCGACAGATTCCTGACCGGAAACGCGATCACAGCGGTGACGAAAGCGAGCTCCGAGAGCGGACTCTTGACACTGTAAGTCCCATTCATGAAATTGGTTCGAGGTGAAACTCATCTTCATTCCAAAGTGCGACAAGCCCAATCTCAACACCATACTGCGAACTGATTTGCAACTTCTCATCTGATACCAGCGTCCTGAACGCCAACCAGATCCACCTCTACGAGGCCGAGAACAAGGAACTGACTTCCTTGTACGTGGAACTACTCTGTACTTGTGTGTGTGTGTCGGGATGACCTTGTTCACAAATCCAAACAGTCTGATTCGGTTTCTTCTCGTTTAAAATCTGGCATCCTGTAGAGCTCTTCATCAAAACAAACTCACGGAAGCACCACACGCCATCGCCTAGCATCGCAAACTGGAGTGGCTGTGCGTAATGTATTTGCGAGTTCCGCACTTAAAACCTCGCATCTTGAAGACTAACGAGCTTCCTAGCGCTTTTCTCTTTTGCTGTTTTCTGTACTTTAGGATGCTGGGAAGCAACAACATTCGCGAGTCCCCGAAAGATCTGGAGCTGAACCACCTCGAGGCGCTGTACGTATCATCCTATCCAGGCTATAGTATACTACCTCGTACTCGTGACTAACCTGTGCGACTTGTCTGTGTGTATGCTGTGATTCGTATAGATACCTCGATGAGAACCAGCTGAGCAAGTTTGAACTGAGTCCAAGAGCCTCTGATGCTCTAACAATGGTGGTTTGTTAATCTTGATTCTCCACGTCGCAGCGACCTGTCCAAGAACAAGCTGGCCAAGTTCCCGCAAGTGGTGTTCGCCAACAAGAAGCTCCGCTCGTTGTTCATACCCGCCTCCAATTAAAATTTGTCGAAGCATCCCACACACAAAGCTGCACACTGTGTGAAGAACCCAGGATTTGACTTCTGATGTACTAGTATATTGCTCGACATTGTTCTTATATCCAGGGTCGTTGGCGGGGACCCAATGAAGAACGTGAGGTTCACGAAAGCGCAGGCGATGTTCCTCTCGAAGCTCCAGCTCTTCAGCATCGACACCAAGAGTCTGCGAACGAACTGCCCTGCTTCCCAGATCATGAAAGTCCATAGTTTCAGCGTTTGCATCAGCGACAACATGAAAACCAAGACATCGAGCTCCAACACCATCGTGGCGGTGAGGAAGGAGGTGAACCCGCGCAAACGATGCCAGGGAACAATACCACGGTCATTGTAAGCTGTCTGGCTGGTGTGATCGCTTTCGTCGCAGTGGTTCTACGCAAGTACAAGTACAAATGCAACTACTACAAGAACAAGGACAAGAAAGAGGAGAAGAAGACGTCGGTAGTGGAGATCGACACGGAAGAAGCGACCGCGGCCGCCAACGAAAGAAGAAGCAGAGAGCGACCGCGGAGGTGAGCTCTCGGATTCGAGTTCAAATGCCAGCTTGTGAGCTGTGAGTTGCGTCCAGTGCTGGCTCCAGTGGATGGGCTTTTCGGTCGCTCGGTTTCAATTCCGATATTTCCCTTTTGCTTGTTGTCTCTTTTGAAAAGTGCACATCGGTAAATAGTTGCCTCATAATTTCGCTTCGCCTTGACCATCATTTCCCGTTGCTTTGATCACAACCACGAAATCACTTCTCAGTGAAATGGCTACATTTGTCGTCCGTGACATAGAATCCACTGTATTGTTCAAAATACTGCCAGAAACAAGTAAACATTTCAAAAATAACGTGGACCACTCCAAATATTTCCACACTCGTACTTGACTGAATCGTTTAGAATTAGAAATGCGCTTTCCAGTCGTATCTATTCTATCGTCGCCAGAAGCGTCTGTGGGGCCACTCAAATCGGAAAGCTCACAGGCAGCAAAGCAAAGCAGATCGACCAGCAGCCCAAGCAGTAGGAAGCGTGATGTTCTGCCTCAAGTCGCTCGGCTCAGCGCTCCCGCTGGCGGCGGCGGCGCGCCGCTCGGCCGCCTCCACGTCCTTCGTGGCGTTCGCCAGCACGTTCTCGTCCATCCCGACCGACGGCATCCGCCTCAACACGCTGCACGACAACGACGGCGCGCACAAGCGCGGCAAGCGTCTGGGTCGCGGTATCGGCTCGGGCAAGGGCAAGACCTCGGGCCGCGGCCACAAGGGCCAGAAGGCGCGCTCGGGCGGTGGCTCCGGCCGTGGCCCAGGCTTTGAAGGTGGCCAGACGCCTATCTACCAGCGTGTGCCAAAGCGCGGATTCAACAACAAGTGCGTCATTATTATTGCGATATTATTGCAAATTGGCTGAGGAGCTAGCTCATTATGGTATGGCGGTTGTGTACTGACCCTCACTGTTATTTTTGTTATTGTTGCGTTATTGTAGGTTCGCGACGCCGATGGAGCCAGTGAACCTGTCGAAGCTGCAGCTGTTCCTGGACATGGGCCGCCTGGACGCGTCCAAGCCGATCACGATCAAGGAGTTGGTGGACTCGGGTATGGTGACGTGCTCGCGCGTGAAGCACGGCATCAAGTTGCTGGGCAAGGGCGCCGAGCACCTGACCACCCCCGTGACCATCGAGGTGTCGCAGGCGTCCAAGGGGGCGATCGCGGCGATCGAGGCCGCCGGCGGCAGCATCACGTCCGTGTACCACAACCGCCTGGCGCTGCGCGCTTTGCTCAAGCCGCACAAGTTCGAGCTCATCCCGCAGTTCGCGCGCCCGAACCCGAAGAAGCTCACGTACTACACCAACTACGAGAAGCGAGGCTACCTGTCGCCCGAGATCCAGGCCAAGAAGGTGTCGGCGGGCGGCGACGACTCGGAATAGACGATGTAAGCAGAAGAGGAAGACGCAGGAAAGACAGGGACGAAGCGATGAGGATGAAGAGGAGGAGGCTGTTCTCTGTAATACACACACACGGCAGATTCATTGGCGCTCGCATGCAAAGCTCAGGACTCGGGCTCGTTGTTGTTATGTTGAATGCTGGGAGGACTAAATGAGGCGCGGACGATCCAGTTGGTGCGCTCGCTCGCCAATGAAGTGACCCTAACAATGTGTGTGTGTGTGTGTCGATAGAATTGGTTGTCAAGCAATGCATAAGGATCAGGACTGAACAAGGCTCAGCATACGGGACGCAGGACGCACCTGGCGGGGCTTGACCACGTGCAGCAGCAGCACGAGAAGAGCGCGATGACGCTGAAGCCGATCACCGTCGCCGCGACGGCCGACCGCGTGACCGCCATCTGGTTGTACTTTAGTTTCTTCACGCTCGCGTCTTCGGGATTCTCGATGTTGACTGAGAAGAAGAAAAGCGCCGTGACGCTCGCGAGGAAGACCACGCAGCCGACGAGGACCCTGCGCACGCATTGTTACAATACAAACTCTTAGATCAGCCCAGCTTCAATAGCGTTCAAGCACTCATTTTCACGCACACTTTGCGCTCGGAGGACCGGCCGAGGACGCACACGAGGCAGCAGACAACGGCGAGCACGATCATCGCGAAGAGCGTTGGCCCCACGCCGAGGATCAAAGTGGATCCACTGCCGCCTGTGGAGGTGGCGTCAGTGGTGGTAGCGGCAGCTCGTGACGCCATGCTACCCCATGCTGTCCTAGAGAGTACTATTACCGCATTGCAGGAAGATAGCGACGCAATGTGGGGTGGAGTGCTCATGATTTGCTGTGTATGTTGATCTTGCTCAATAGCTGGAAAGCCACCAGAACGCGCCGAAATGGGAGCAGCAGCGCTGCGAAAAGGCGGATTTGTATTTAGTCGTTGGCACACGACGTCTCAATAAGTACCGAGTGAGGTTATTCCCGAATGTACGTATGCTGCCATCGCTGGAAAGTGTGTCTGTTCTACAACCCAAATGCTCCGAACTTCGTGTTCATCTTGCACTCCTGCTGCTCCGTTTTGCACTTTTGCCACATGCGAAAGTGCCACATGCACACGCTTTCGCGGTTGTCGTTGGCGTCCAGACACGCGCGCAGCTCCATCTGGAAGCCCAGGCAACCGACCGTCACATCAGAGTCGCCGACAGTGCCGAAGCTGTTGTTGCCGGTACTGATTCGTAGCTCCTCCTTCTTTGCCGACAATCGTGCGAGCGTCTGGATCCCTTGATCGTTGTCATTGTTAGTATCGCGCTCATCATCGTTAGCGTCGCTGCTGCTCTGGTCTCTAGGCGTTGGTAGCTTCTTTCCCAAGACTGTCGGTTCTGGTAGTGATGGTGGTGGTGACGAAGTGGAAAAGTAGTACGACTCGTCCTCACGTTGCCTTGGTTTCCCAGCAGAGCGGCTGTTTGCGGAGGAGCTCGCTACGGCTGCCGTAAAAGAAGAGAAGTCGTCACCACCAGAGTGCGAATCGCGTGAGTATTCGTCGACTCTGGTGTTGCAGAATGCGGTCGCGTCGCTGCTGCTCTTCCTCGTCGCCATGGATTTGGGCTCTGCTGAGATGGGCTTTCGCGAGGCCCTAGAGGAGACCTTGTGTTTGTCGGCTGGTGGCGCTCTGCCTGACAGAATGGAATTGAGAAAGTGAGCTCCTCGGGCGTAGGACTCTCTTTCTGTCTTTCTACAGGAGCTTGCAGGGTCTGTGGGTGAGATCTTCGTAGCTGCTATCATTCGAGCAGCTACGCACATGAGTGGGTACTTTTTTGTCGTGGGCAACTCAGAATCCAGGCGAAAAGTGCAACCAGTTACCGTCATTCTGTATTCAACTCACCATCACTCCCAATGTTCCACCTACATCTCCATCGGAGACTGATCTCATTCCTCATCACTGGAATAAATACTTCTATCGTTCATTGCCCATGAATCAATAACGGCAGGCGCGTTGAGTATTGAAGGGCTTGACTGGCCTCCGTTAATTAAGCTCTAGTGACTCCTTGTGTTTGCTACATCGTCAGTATCCTTTATCGCCTGTTTTCTTTGGCTGCAGGTCCTGCTTCTGCTGGCACTTTTTCCATTCCGAAAGGTACCAGTTGCAGACGCTCATGCGGTCGCCGTTCGCCTCGAGGCACGATCGGAGCTCTCCAAAAGCTTTCTCGCACTCCTTTGAGCTGGGGCCAAGTGTGTGGATCGCCTGCGACTGCGTCGTTCGGGTGGTCTGCGACGAGTAGCCGCCGCCATTACCGCCGATCCTCGGTTGCCACTCGCTGGTCTTGGACGATCCTTCTCCTTCTTTGCCGCTTGATGATTTCGAAGAACTGGTCTTGGCTGACGCTCCAGATCCACGATACGAGCCAGAGCTGTACGATCCACTACTGCGGTAGCCTCCTCCGCCGCCGCCGCGACCACCGCCTCCTCTTCCCATCTTTCGAGTATTTGGTTATCGATCGCAGTCGCCTGGAGAAATTGAACAATGACGAGAAAAAATGAAGGCAATTCGAGCAGTGTGTGTGAGAGAAAGTAGCGATGAATGCATGAAGGTGGGAATAAAATCTGTTCAGTAACTCGGTGGGTACATGCACTATAGTGCTTCAGATGCTCCGTGTCAGTTTTCCTCGAGTGGATCTTAGGAGTCTGAAGACTTGAACCCACAGTCAAACACTGCAAGTGAGTGAGTGTCGTGAGTCTGAGTTTGCACCCACCGGATTGCCCCACTTAATTCACAATGGAGGCATCATCCCTCTAGGTATACTGTATAGTATTCACCCCACTCATCGAAGCAAGACTCAACAGCTCCACCAAATCCTAGGGTGAAAAAGAAGAAACACAGGCGTCCAAGACGATGGAGCCATCACCAGTAACAGTTGTTCGTCCACTGTCTCCACGCAGTCCCAGCAAAAAAAGTATCCATCGCTGCGAAAAGCTCACTTTCACGCAATTGGGAGTGACGGTCTGACTCTCGGAATGATGGCAGCATGTTGCACTTTCGCTGTGGATACATTTTGTGAAGATACCTGTTGGCAGCGGCAGGCAATTCGGGTGGTATGTCTCCGCTGCTTCCCCAGCCACCTGGCGTAAGGTTGGATACGTGCATGGAAGATGAATGGGAGTGCCGTGCATCCTCCTCTATGCATCGCAGCCACTGCCACCTCAGCCTTTAAAACAGGATAGTTTCGACAACTCCCTTGAGTTCCTTCCACTGGTGTGTTGCTCTTTGAAAGGAAGGAGTGAGTGCTTCTCAATCCTCCGTAATGGGTAGTCAGTCTGCCGCTTGCGAACCGTTCACGCACTTACAAGGAAATCGCACTTCACGACCGGAGACAGATCCTGAAAAGTCGCGTCTGGTCGCAGTGGTGCTACTACGTGCTGCGCGACACGAACGCCGAGCTCAACCAGAAGCACGTGCAATACGTAAGTGCTGTGTGTCTGGTGTCTGACTGTACAGCCGACCGCCTTGACTAGAATGATGACCTTGACGTCATTGATGTCGCTGTTTGTTTGCCAGTATTACTATGGGACGATTGCGACCATGGTGAGCCACGTGCTCGCGTTCGCGGTCACGGTCTACTACATTTGCAAGATCTACATCAGCAACGACATCCTCCGCTTCGACGAGGTCCACGAGAGCGACCCGGGCACCGCGCTCTTCGTCTTCCTGATGCTCTTCCTCTGCATCGAGATGCTCGTGAACGTACGTCTCGCCTGTCGATTCGACAGTATTACCCGTTGATGCCTGCACTAATACATGTGTGTTTGTGTGTGTGAATTGCGAGCAGGGCTTTGCGATCGCGTGCGCGTTCAACCTCTGCGCCGAGCTGCAGCGCAACGATTTCTTTGCGCGTGGAGGAACGTCGCGCGTCTGAAAGTTGGTTTGCAGTTTAAGAACAGAGAGAGAGAGAGAGAGGGTTCTTAAACTGATATGTACGCCATTCACACCCTTCAAACAGCAAATGGATCGGAAAATGTGTGAACGCTTTTTCGGACTTAATCGAGGAGATTCACGTTTCGCGAACCTATCATCAAATTGCTTAAGCGAAGACGTGTTAGGGTAGAATGTTGATATTAAGAATGCATGTGAATTCGACACAAAAGAAGTGCCTCAATTATCCGGCAAGCAGTATTTCTGCGAGTATTTTAGGCTAGTAAGGT